>WSYH01009666.1:0-25320 GCA_036426205.1 Ascaphus truei | reverse complement strand
GGGCAGGGGGTGGACTGGTGGGTGGGGCAGGGGTGACTGACACTGACTTGGGGCAGGGGTGACTGACATGACTGGGGCATGGGGAATGACCACTGGGAACCTTTGGGTTGCAGGCCTGTCTCGTACTGATAGCGACGACAAAGGAGATCCGCGTCGACTCGCCGTCAGGACCGCTGCTGACATGCGATCCAATATTACGAACCGGCGCGGTCTTGGCCCGCCCAGGTCGATTCCTTTGACTCGACAGAACGGCACACGGTGTTGCGACCCCTCTCCGCGTAGGGCCACGGTAGGGCTCGGGACCTGAACCGCAAGGGGGGTTAGCGAGGGTCACTAACACTGACGGGGGGTGATGACATGATGGGGTGTGTGTTGTGTTGGTGGTGGGATTTTGGAGCACCTGACTGGAGGGTGGGGGGGTGACTGACACTGAACTGGGGGTGGGGGTGACAATTACACTGACGGGGGTGGGTGGGGGGTGAGTGCACTGACTGGATGGCGGGGGGGGTGACTGACACTGATGGAGGGGTGGGGGGGTGGGGGTGATGACAATGACGGGGGTGGGGGTGACTGACAATGACTGGGGGTGGGGGGTGACTGAACGACTGGGGGTGGGGGGTGACTGACACTGACTGGGGGTGGGGGGTGACTGACTGTGTGGGGGGGGTGAATGATTGGGGGGGTACCTCTGGTGTCACACACAAACACACACTCTACACATACAGGGGGGGGGGAAAGGCCGCGACCAGCACCACCACCACCACACTCCTCCCCCACCCACCCGCCGACATCCCCCCCCATACCTCACGCGGGCGTAGTGGAAGCTTTGGGGAGGTGGCAGGCATGTTGCGAGGTGTCCCCCAGCGGGCGCCCCAAGGGACAGTCAGCCCCGCCGTGACCGCCACTGCCCTGCTCCACTCGACGGCATGAAGCTAGTGGTCGAGCGGGCAGACGGGCAGACGGGCAGACGGGCAGACCGGCATCCCCCCCCACACACACCTCAGGCTGCGCCGTCATGAAGATAGCTGGGCTTAGTGTAATCTTTGGGGAGGCGACAGGGTGGGGGGGAGGCGAACAGGGGGTGGGGAGGGCACACTCTCCCATGCACACACACACACACATGCATACACACACACACACACACCCATGCATACACACACACACATGCATACACACACACACACACACACAGGGGGAAGAAGAGGAAGAGAAAAGGCGCGCCGACCACACCAACCACCAGGCCCCGCTCGCCCCCGCCCCCCCCCCCCGTGACCATCTCCAACCCTGCGCGGGGATCGGCGGGAAGCCGGGCCGGGGTAAGCTGGGACAGGACAGAAGGGGGGACACCCCACTACCATCTCCTGCCCCGGCGGGGAAGCGGGGAGTAAGGGGCTTGCAGGAGGCAGGGAAGGAGCAGAGGGCCACAGCATGCATAGATTGAGAGTACTTACTCTCCAATAGATCTGAAAGAATGGCCGCTTGTGGGGGTGGGCTCATATAGAGCCTGGCCGCGCGCCACAAAAGCCTGGGAGGCTGCGCGCGCCAATCAGCATCAGGTAGTGGAGTTTTTTTTTTCAGCGCGAGCAGGGAAAATTCAGCACGAGCAGGGAAAATTTTAAAAACAAGCACGTGTTCTACTTGGGCCAATATTTACTGTTGTAAATGTATAGGATTGTCGAACAATGTATATTATATATATATATAATATATTTGTAACCCTGATCCTATCGCTAGAAGCGGCTACCATGTGCTGTGTTAGCTGTAGGCTCACAGAGCCAAGTCTCTGCACGGAGAGCCTGGGGTTACTCGAGCAATACTATAGTGGGTGCAGGCCTCCATCTGCGATGGCTCCCACCAGAGGGGGGTGGTCCTCGCAGGAAAATATATATAATCACTCCCACGTAGGTTAAAACAATCAATGACTTTACTAGCACGCAATCTCATACACATGTACATATATTAACCGGTGTCCCTCCTAGAGGCGACACTATACACGGCGTCATGAAGACGCTACCTCCACCTTCCTCCTTCACCTCCACACTCCTCCTACCAGTAAGAATGATATGTGTGATCGCGCAGCCACTATGTCCCGTGTGAGTGGATAGGCCTTGTTGGTGCATGTAGATTTAGGAGCCCTGCCGAGCACTCCGTGCTCGGATCTGCAAATGGCTTCACAAAGGATCCAGTGACCGAGAGAACACCGGAAACCCCTCTCCAGACGATCCCACCAGGATAGCCTCTGCAGCCCGCCAACGAAACGGCGGCCAATTCTGCACGGATGCGCAGCGTAACCAAAGCAGTCCTTACTGACTCCGTGAAAACCACATGACACTTGCTGTACTATAGGCCGTCCCTACAGCACAGCAAGCATGATGATTTAGGGGAAAACTCTAGGGCCTACGAGGTCGCATATCTATGGCAGGTAGGTCCCTGACCCCTGCACCCCCACATACTCGTAACGCGGGCCCTGGGCCATGGTCACCGGATGGTTACCGCTAGGACCCCCCAGTTGCCTCACGCTGACACGCCTCTCCTAATCCCTGCAGCAACGCACTGCAACCTAACCCTATGCCCCTCTTGTCCGCCACACAGCACTGACCGCTTGTGACCGGACAAAAAGGCACCTCACGAAACCAAGGGCAGGTCCCTAACCTAGGGCCGTCCCTTGTCAATTACCCAACTAGCCTGAGGGTGAGTTTGGGAACTACCTGGGATTTGGAAACCTACCTGGTGCAGGAGCTTCACTTGCTCCCTACACCCTTCAGCTCCCTCCTAGCTCCCAGGTCCTACTGCCGTTCTGAAGACATGGAAAGTATCTATTCTCCCCCTCTAGGGAGATCTAAGCCCTATTGGCTCCCTGGCATCACGTGTTTGGCGCGCAGAGGCTCAGGGGACTCGTAAGTCCCTGCCTAGAGCTTTCCTGGTAGCTAGGGTTTGCGGGGCTCTCCTCGTGACTTCCTGACGCACTGGTGCGATCTCTGCAGGGCCGCCGGGGACTTACTGCGCATGCGCGACCTTCATCAAGATGGGCGGCGCCTGCATCGGGAACTGCCGGGACCGCCGGAACGGCAAAGCACTCCCGGCATGGCCCCCTCCCTCCAGAAGTGCAGCGGGTCCATCGAGTGGCCCGCGGCAGCCGGAGAAACAAAGGTGAGGGGTCGCAGGACAGCAGACACCACGGGGGACTGGCTACATCCTCCCCCTGTTGAAAAATCCAATCCCCCGCTTGGGGAATGACGTCACATGGAATAGGTTATACAATAAAAAGTGCATAGCATGATAGGTACTACATAAAACGGTTACCTTACACCACAGGGGACAAGACAGATCAAATATGATAACTGAGGCCAGCTGAGTGGTTGCTGTTGCTGAGATCCATTTTTGGGGTGCCCCTAACTGAATCAAGATGGGGATACATCAACTTTTGTGTCATGAGTCTTCCCAGAAAAATGTCTTGGGGAGCCGCTCGAGTGGTGACAGTCACAGGCTCCTATACTTCCTCCCTGGTGAAAGGAAATAGTGCAATGTCTCTTGCCAGACCTTCACCCAGCCATCCGCCCTTGCACTTACAGTATACTGGGAGGTCCTGACCTTTTCCTCTATCCACGACATGCTGAACAAACCGCTCGTCGTTGCGCATGAAGAAGGCAACGAATTTCCCTAGCTGGCACGGCATAGTCTCGTTGACTCCATTAGCCATTTCTGAAGTGATGCCTTCGGGAGCGTGGGATCAAGAGTCCGAGACCATTTGGGTTGGAGTGCACGGACTCACACTCAGATCATGGGCCTTTTTTGGCGCCTCCATCGGGGCCTGCGGGAAGTAAGAGGTTCCTCACCCCTCCGCGGCTTGCGCCATGGTTACTCTTCCTACTGATGTCCCTCCAACCCACTGGGAAGCCGCCACGGCCAATGGACTCTTCTGCGGCACCAGCACGTGGTGTCGGACGGTGTCCGGACTCATCCGGTCCTTGTGCCATCGTGGGGTGGTTTGCCGGTAGGCGGCATCGCCATCGATGGGACGTCAACCTCTTCTCTATGGTTTCTGGGCTCTGTGGTTCCTGCTCGGGAACCGGGCTGGGACCACCTTGGCAGCTCGCGCCTCGGCGATCCAGCACAGGGACCGGATTAGAAGTGCTCCAGGAGCAGGCACTGGGAGCAGCACCACACGAGTGACAGAGAAGCTACACTAAGAAAAACCTCCACAGGCTGAGAGTAGGTGGACCAGGCAACGGCGGTGGCCAACCGGGGCTGGTAGAGAGACATCAGGCGTCCTCTTTCGCCTCACGGGGTTCCGCTGTCGGAGAGGTTTCCGGCGGGCTCTACCCTAGGATAGCGCCTTGGAGAGGGTCTGGAACGTGTCGGCAACATGGTTTGGACACACGGGTCCCCGGAGGCCTTGGACATTAGAAAAAATGAATTCAGGCATAACTCTGTAATATCGAGTCGGCCTCCTACTTCTTCCTTGGCTGGATCCGTAGGCTGGGTTAATAGGCTCACGAACCCTGCCACGCAGCAATCACTTCGGGCTCCCACGCCAGTGCGCCTCTAGGCTCAATCACAAGGTAGGGTTAAAATTACAGTACACCCGGCTCTCATGCCACCTCGGTGATATGGACGTCTAGCGGTACGGGACAGGTCGGCTCCCTGTAATAGGCTTTCTTGCAGGCAGGGGCACAGTAGCGTAAGGACACCTATTCCTGGCGCTCGCCAGGCCACATACGCATTGGGGTGTACCACCCTGACAGTCTATCTCATCCGCAGAGGGGAGAATAATAAATCTGTTACGGCAACAGGGTCTTGATGAAATGCAACTGTGCTTGCTCCCCTGGTGGAATCCATAGGAGGGGCACGGCTTTCAAGGGGGCAGTTCGTCTCGGCGCTGCGCCACTCACATTGCGGGGGCAGGCCTGGGCTTTCGCGCCAAACCTGGACAGGCTGCTTGCTGAACACATTTCGGTTCCAGTTGAAGACAAGCAACACGTGCGCTCTCCTGTTTTGGCGGGAGGACGCCATTTACTGGGCGGCGTAGTAGACTAAGGGGACCCTCAGACGGAGCCCCTGGCAGAACAGTGTGTGTGGTGCTTCTGACAGCATATATCCTCAGTGTTGGTTGCCACAAAAGTATCGTTTTCCTTGGGGACGTGGTCATGTCTTCCGCTAAGACACAGGCGTGTGGCCACCCCCGGAATTTGACGCACATAATACTGGACTCCATGACCGCAAGGTAGATTGCGGGAAGGCCCCCCTTACCGCACACCTAGCCGGTGTTCGCATTATTGCCTTCAAAGCCCAGCAAGTGACCTGTGCCGGACTTTACCACCACTGATGGACAATTTGAAAAAAAAAATGCAATAGCGCACCCCAGGTCCGATCTCAGCAGCACCTCCAAATGTAACCTGGTTCTATCGCATGCAAGCGGCTCCAGGCGTGGACTGTAGGCTCCACGGGCCTAAGTCTTGCCACGGAGAGCCTGGTGTTACTCACGCAATACTTAGGGGGTGCGTCGCTTTCACCTGCGATGCTCCCACCAGAGGGGGGTAGTGTTCTTCAAACTATGGATTAAATATATTATAAATCACTCCACACGTAGGTAAAATGATCAATGACTTTACTAGCAGGCAATTCATACACATGTAACATATTAAACCGGAGATCCTCCCTAGAGGCGACACTATACCAACTTGACGTCATGCAAAGACGCTACTCCACCTCCTCTTTCCTCACACCTCTCGTACACCAAGTAAAATGATATGGTGTGACTGCGCATGCCACTATGTCCATTGTAGCGTTGTGTAGGCCTTTGTTGGTGCACTTGTGATGAGTTAGAGTAGCTGCAGAGCCACTCCGGTGCTTGGGATTGCAAACTGGATATTCACAAAGGGATCCGGTGATGACGAGAACACCGGAACCCCTCTCCAGGACGATCACCCCAGGATAGCCTCTGAGGCCGCAAGAAGAACGTGCGGCAACCTTTCTGCACGGAGTGCAACAGCGTAACCAGAAGGTCCTTAACTGACTCTGTGAAACCAACAAATGGACACTCGCTGTAACTATAGGCCCGGTCCCTACAGACACAGCAACTTGATGACTTTAGGGGAAAATCCTAGGGCCTACGATCTTGGTAGCCATTCTATGCAGTCGGTTCCTGACCCCCTGCACCCCCTCACTCTTAAACGCGGCGCCGGGGCCATGGCCACGGCTTGGTACTGCTATGACCCCCCCCCATGTTGACTCAGCGACGGCTACCTGCTCTCCTAATCACCTGCAGCAATTGCACGAGCAACCCTAATCCATATGCCTTCTTGTCCGCCCTCACAGAACTGACCCACTGTGATTTCCGCGAGACAAATGGCACCTCACAGAACCTTAAGGGCAGCGTCCCTAACCGTAGGCCGTCCCTTGGCATGACCCAACTAAGCCTTGGGTGAGTTGGGGGCCTAAATGGGATTTGGAAACCTACCTGTGCAAGAGCGTCCACTTGACCTCAAACCTTATCGCTCCCTTCCTAGATCCCAGGTCCAAAACTGGAGGTCGTTGGAAGTTGGCCCGGAAGGGGAAAGTATTATTCTCCTCCTATAGGGAGATCCTAAGCCTCGATTGGCTCCTGGCATCACGTGGGCGTGCGCAGAGGCTCAGGGCTTGTAGTCCCTGACTAGAGCTTCCCTCGGTAGGATAGGTTTTTCGCAGGCGCTACTCGCGCTGTCCTGCGCCATGGCGATCTTGCAGGGCGGCCGACGGGACTTATGCGGGCATGCACGACATTCATCAATGATGGCGGGCATGCTCGGGGAACCCGCCGGGGACCGCTGGAACGGACCGAGCGCTTCCCTGAACTTGCCCCCACCTACCAGAAAGTGCCGCGGGTTCCATGAGTGGCCCCCCGGCAGCGCGAGAACACAGGTGAGGGTCGCAGGACAGACCACCCACGGGGGGACTGGCTAAATATATATAGTATAAATACTGAGTTAAGTTATGCGTGAGTAAAAAAAGTGCCAAAAAACCCTCCACAGCAAAGCAAAGGCAAATACCAGTTTAACCAACCCAACACTGATGAGACCCTAAAAGTCAAAACAGCTAATATGTCTTGGGTGGGTTTTTGGGTATGCACCCTGATAACGACTACTGTGCTCAAAGCTTTGACCATGCAGCAGCTTAAGCCTTGTAGGGAACCCATGTTAAAAATGTTTTTTGAGCAAAAAGGAACTTCTGCTGTCTCGATTTGTCATGTCATTCCCCATGTAACCGTGCTGCAGTGGAGTGCTGTTGGCTGGGTTATATGGGGAAAAGGAGGGGGTTGCAGACTGCTAAGGACAGGCAGATGAGCAACAAGTGGTATTTACATTGGTATATTATATATATAACTTTTCACTAAGGAAACTTGTGCATCACAAATTCCCTCCAATGCTAATAAGATTTCTGTTTATTTACCAGTTTAATTGCAATTTATTTAAACCTTTAGGCACTTTCACATATGTCACCATGTTTAAGGGAGACCTCTCAGGATTACTTTACCCCATAGAGTATTTAGAAATTTTCAAAATTGGAGTGAGTAATCTTGGTTAAACACAAGCCAAAATTGTCTAGTAATCAAAAACAAGGGCTTTGCTTTGCTTGCATTAGTTTATTAAGGAGGAAAATAGAGATGAAACATACAACGGTTAAGGTCTTCATTCGAAATAAAAGCAAAGGCTAATCAATAGCGTGTTATGCTCTTAGAAAGCTGAACTAAAATGAGATATGCTGAAGGGTGGCTTGTTTTGTCCACCAACTGAATTATCAAAATGCTTTCTGGTGGGCTGGACAGTGCTAGTACATTTGCTGAGGTTTTATGATTTTTGATGTCATAACAGCTAATGCATTTTAGCTTTGACATATTAATAATGTTTTATACCAGAGATGTTTTGCTTTCTTTCAGTAAGGCAAGCAGTGTCCTCAGTTTATCATCCTTTTCAATAGGTGCTATACATACTAAGGTTTATGTCACTGAGATAGTTTTTCTTCCTATAGACAAGCATTAACTTTCAGTGCTTGCAACATTCTGATTTCTCAGTAAAGCTCTTGCAGCTGGCTATAGGTCACAAAGATTCCGTCTTACACATTCTTCTAATTGTCAAAAAGGAAAAACTTTTAGCATTAAGACATTCTTAAAAATCATTATAATGGTTTCTTAAACAAGGAATTTATAGGTGTACGATACGAAAAGCGTTATTTATACTGCGTTGTGGATGAGCAAAATCATTAAAGCTAATACGAGAATTGATTAATCACAGCCGCGGCCCTTTTATTTCTCTGATTATCTCCAATTTTTTTGGGGATTTTGTCCGTATGCCACGCACTTCACCGCGTTCATGCCGCATTTCATGTTGCCTTTCATTGCCGGCGGCACCCGCAGGTGATGTGTTTATGATGTGTTTATTGATAATGGTTCGGATTAATGGGTGCAATTTTTCGCGTTATATCGCCAGGTGGCAGACTTCAGAGTTGTAATGCGATGCGCGTCAGTAATGTGTCGACTTGTAGGTGTTTCAAAAAAAAGACCACAGTGACAAGTGCCATTTGTAAAGACCTTGTACTGAAGAAGTAACAAAATGTAGCAATTTAGGCTTTTCCATATTAAACAATACATGCGCAGTTTCTGGGAATTGTTTTATGTCCTGCGAGTCCCGACATGAGTGTGCCACAGCGGTCCGTTGTCCAAAACCCGACTTAACGTACGCTTATTTTATATGGACGCGGTTCTATGCAACAGATGATAAGATGGCAACTTTGGTCAATTTATCAGTATTTATCGAAAAACTATGACTTTTACAAATTTTCCCACAGAGCTCATGTGTGGAAGCGTGCATAAGGGAAAAAAGATTATGTATCGATCCGTGGTTGTTCTATTGATCCTGCACACGGTGTTTGTTAAAGGAGGGTATCGGGTGTGTAGACACCAGATTTTTCCGTACTTTGATCATGGAGACGTAAAAAGGCGAAAGGTCATGTTTTAAAACCAACTAAGAAACATCAGTGCAGGCAAGCAATGCGCCGCGCCCGCCCGGCTTCCAATAAAGGTCGACCGTCAGTGAATAAAACTGGTGGACCCGGCAAACCCTTTGCTGTCTGTTCCCCCGCCTGGATACCTGCGCCTGACCGGATTTCGCGTACAGATTTCCGCAAGCTTGCATGGACAAAGCGCTATTTCCAGCCTCATTCAGCGGAAGACATGTAGTAGTCCCGACTTGTCACCTGTTAACTAGGTGTATAATCCAAGAATACGGAACTGGCGTGGCTCGTGGGCCAGTGATGGCAAAGTCTATGGGAGTAATGTTGCCGTATTTTATCTGTTTTGAAATATCAATATAAAATGCCACAGTCAAGCGATTCGCCTGTAAGCAATATCAAGTGGCTTGGCAGCTTTACAGTAGATACTGGAACAATGGGGAATAATCATGGCTTAGCGGCGCACCGCGACCACTATGCGCATTGGGACCTTCTTGAAACCATAAGTATGCATGTCATCACATCGACAGTAGGCCCATGCGCATGTGAACAGAGACGCCCTCGAGAAAACTATGGTCTAGGACTGCCATGTGGGAACTTCTTTAGGGACTGACTGACCATTACAGATAAAACATGTACTTTTATTTTTCCTGCACTAAAAGAAAACTTGTCAATCTCATGCGGAAAATGGCAAATGAGGGATTTCGAATGGATAATATCGCTTGGTGTAACAATGCCTGCTGCACATGTGAATCGGATAAAAAAAAACACGGTACCGGAGTCATCAGTTTATTGGACGTTGTTATGATTAGATAGAATACTGTAACGGGAAAGATTCATAGAAAACCTGAAACAGTATGTGTTGTGTTTCAGAACGTGATACAATACTTTTTTATAGTATATATTATACGGATAATAAACCGAAAAATAAAACAGTAGCATTTATTCTACAGGTATCCAGTACATACAGTATGTGTATTCATACACGTACAGCATGTATGTTTTAATAGCTCTTGTGATGTACTGAGCATGCCCACGTATGACAGTACAGTACTGCTACAGTAGGCCTGGACGGACTTACTGAATGTTCAGAAAACACTGGATTTGTTCAGTATAAAAAGGAGACATGGAACAATTTAAAACATCACCATTTCTTTTATGGTGGATTAAGTCAAAAAAATTTATGGACGAAGGGAAAAAACATTTATTTACAAATTACAATTAAAAACATTTAAAGTGTACAGCATTCAAAAACATTTACAGGTTATGGTGTACTGCTAGTAAAAACATTGATGTAAGAAAGTCAAAACAATTTACGGTGTATGTGTATGCTAGTAAAACATTTTTGTACAGAAAGTCAAAAACATTACAGTAGGATGTATACAGTACAGTAGTCCAGGCTTGCACAACTCAGTCCGCGAGGGCCGCAAACAGGCCCATTTCAAGGTTATCCTGAAAACCCGGCCTGTTTGCGGCCATCGACGACTGGAGTTGTGCAGGCCTGACTGGTGTTCAGCACGAGACCATCCTTGTTATAAATTTTATTAATAAAGAAAAAACTGTCAGGACTATCCTGAAACCGGGGCTGCTGCGGCACTCGAGTTACTGGCGTGTGCAGGTCTTGTTAAGTAAAAACATTTCTTTATTAATACCAAGTTAAAACAAGACTAACAAGTCAAAAAAATAACATGTGAACCGTCACGCAAAATTCAATACCACAATTGTCCTTCCTAGGGCCGATGATTGTATGACGCAAATGCCATTTAATGTACAAATGGTATGTCTTTCCAATTGTAATTCTCATACTATTGTGACGTATTATACAGCCTATAATAAGCCTAGTTGGCCATTGACAGTCGACGGCCACCACTAAAAAAGTTGTCCAGAAAAGAAATACAGCTCTGGTCTTTACAGTGATCAACCACTGTCTTAATGTCCGCGGTGAACTGTGGGAGGAGGTGGAGGGGTTTTTTGGTCAGCGCACGGGATTTTGCTCGAACGTAGAGATAAGAGATAGGAGATCATGGAACACGGTAGTAGTGTTTGAGTAATCGAACGTACAATACAGCCAAAAGAAAAAAAAACTTTTTTTTGGAAGTAAAATGTATGAAAAATAATTTTAAAAAGCTTAAAACTATTGGGATTTAAAGAACCTGGTAATGAAAAGTAAAAATATATAAATGTATAAATATCAGAAAAAGATATAGAAAATCCTTAAATAAAATCCTTAAATAAAAATTTTAAATGGAATGGTGTGTTTTTTGTTTTTGTGAACAGAAGCCGAATATGTGCATCTGTGGATGACTAAAAGGGTGTGTTTATATAGCCTGTGTTTTGTCTGAGGTAAAAAGGGAAATGGGGGCTGGTTAGCAGAGTTTAATGTGCAGTCTTCCTTCACGGATGCTGCTAAAAACATAACTTCGCACCCTCTAGTGGGGCGTACGTGAGTTGCTTTCTCCCGCGGGCCCAAATAGGAAGAAAAGGGCCGAACTCGGTGAGGAGCAAAATAAAAAATTATTAGTACAGAAAACAAAGTCAAAATAACACTCCACGGTACAGCTTTAAACCAGGCCCAGCATCAGCCTGATGTACAGTGATATCCTTCTAACCAGTACAGCTCCGTGTCGCGTCCGACGGGGGACCGAGAGGGGTCTCACCGGATGTCGCAGGCTGGCGGGGTCTTCATCAATGGGCTCGCAGGGAACACCCCCTAGTTCGAATAATGCTCGTCAGGAACCTGACGAAGCATTATGCGAAACATAGTTGTTCCCTGACGGAGCCCATGGATGAAGGACCCAGCCAGCCATGCTGAACATCCGGTGAGGACCTCCTCTTCCGGTTCCGCCGTCGGACGAGACCCACGGGGGACGTGTATGGTGAGAGGAATATCACTGGACGATCAGAATGATGATGGCTGTTTAAAGATGTAACCGTGAGTGTTATTTTACTTGTTTTCTGTATAAAAATTTATTTTGCCTCACTCACCGAGTTCGGCCCTTATTCCTCTTCTGGGCCCCCGGGAGAGAAGAAACTACACGTTACTGCCCCCCACTAGGAGGGTGAGAAGTTATTGTTTTAGCAGCATTCCGTGAAGGAAAAAAAGGACTGCACATAAACTCTCCTAACCAGCCCATTATCCCCTTTTTACCTCAGCCAACACAGGCTATATACACACACCCTGTAGTATCCACATATAGCCACAGATGTCTGATTCTGTTCCAAAAAACAAAAAAACACACAAGTCCATTTTAAATTTATTTAAGGATTTTATTAAGGATTTCTAAATCTATTTGTAGATATTTATACATTTATTATATTTTTACTTTAAACCAAGGTTCTGTTAATTCCAAATAGTTTTAAGCTTTTTAAAAATATATTTTTCATACATTTAATCCAAAAGTCGTTTGTGGTTATTGACCGTTCGAGTACTAAAACAATAATACCGTGTTCCAATATTCCTATCATCTTATCTCTAACGTTCGAGCCAAATCCCCCCCCCCCCGGACGCTGACAACCCTCCACCTCCATGCAACTTACAAGAAGATCAGGGCTTTAATTCTCTACTTGGTCCAGCGACAGGAAAACAAACAAGGGAAAGTATACACGACCCTTTCTTTGGTACACACTACCACCACAGGCAAACCATCACAAAGCCGTACAAATACGGAGCGCCCCAACCTCTTTGTCTTTTTGGTGAACTTGTTGATCCAGAGCCTGGGAGAGCGGGGTAAGTTGCAGCACGGGGGGACCCCTCTTGGGAGAGGTGTCCCCGAGGTCTTATATTACCCCCCCTTTGAGGGCGACCTCAGTACGACATCCAAAAATGGCTTTGGGGAAATTAGATGGAAGGTTCAGCAATCTGGGGCATGTTGATTGGTCGGGTAGGGTAACCCAAGATCTTTCATTGGCCAAAGCCCTTCCAGTGTGAAACCAGATTAATGCACCGAAACCCTTGTTTTTCTGGAATCTAGGATACGAATGAACCTCAAAACGCTCCGCCCTGAACTAGTGGTTTAGGGCATTGGGTTTTGTGGACCGTGAGCTTTGGGACACAGGTTTAGCAGAGATACGTGGAAACGGAGGTTTTCTCATGGATGGGGGAAAGTTCAGGACGATATGCCAAAGGATTGAGTTGTTCCAACACTGAGAATGGGCCAAGTACCTGTGGCCAGTTGAGTCTAGGGGTCTTCAGTTAATGGTCTGGAGGAGAGCCAGACCTTATCTCCCGATTTAAAGACTGGTGCATGTCGACGGTGGAGATTGCCTGTGCTTTTTTGTCTGCGGGTTGCCCTTCCCCAGAGCTTTTGGATCTTTTTCCAGGATTCCGCAGCAGCGTCCTGGATCTACGGCATCCGATGCTTGGGGACCGGAAGGGGACGGAAGTGATGGGGGAGCGGAACGGTGGAAAAAACATAATTATGAAAAAGGGGGATGTTCAGGGTGGAGCTGTTCCTTAAAGAGTTATGGGAGGAACTCTGCCCATGCGGAGAAAATCTCCCAATCGTCCCTGACATACGCAACGAAGCACAGGAGGTATTGCTCCAAGTTGGTTGTGTTCTTCGGTTTTGCCATTATTGGGGGTGATACCCGGAAGAAATAATGGAGGGTGATGATCCATCTACGAGACGCCCGCAGAATGGGAGCTGAAATGTGTACACCGATCGATCGATGGAAAGAGGAGCTCCATGAATGTGGATATTCCCTAATAAAAAGGTCTGCCAGGGTGGTGGAATGGGAGCACCTTCAGAGAGCTGGAACAAAGGGGGCCTGCTGGAGACCGGTCCACGCTTACTAAAATGGTATTCACCCCCCTAGGAGACCAGAAGTTAGTTCTACAACAACAAAGTCCATGGAGCAGGTGATCCAAGGCATTCCGGCAGGGCAGGGGTCATATGGAGACCGTAAGGGTTTTACGAAACAGATCTTGGACTGGGGCAGATGGACAGGTTTTCACTATTCAGAAATATCTTCCGACATGGTATGCCACCAAAAGGGCGGATAATGAGGTCAGAGGTTCTACGATACATGGGTGACCGGCTGAATTGAGAATGACCCCACTCTAGAATCTTCTCAGGAAGTTGGAGCTGTGCATTTATAGACGGCCGACCGGACCTTAAGCCTCTCGGGGAGGGTAGACTGCTGTGCTGCCAGGACCTGGTCTTAGGATATTGAAAGAGTGGCCGAGGATTATATATGTGGGTTAAGATTGTCTCGGAGGTAGTCTTCGGAGTTGTCCTCGTACAGCAATTGCCGTGAGGGTTGCGTCCACCTTTTGTGTTTGTGAGCCGTGGATGTAGTATATGGAGTAATTGAAATCGAAAAGAAAAGGGACCACGAGCCTGACGTACTCAAGAGACATGCACTTCCAATATATATAGTTTTATGGTACTTTTTGTGAGGATTGAAAATGGGGCTCTGTTACCTCCTAGAGATGTCTCCAGTCCTGAAGGCGATTAATAGGCCAGGAGTCTCTATTTCCGACGTCGTAGTTCCGTTCTGCGAATATTTTGTTTTTAAAAGAACCCGCAGGGTGAATGTGGCCTGTGGGGACTTTCTTTGTGAGAGGATGGCGCCTGCACCGATATCAGAGGCGTTACATCCAGGGTAAAGAGAAGCCTGGGGTCTTGGATGAAGCCATGATTGGGGCGGAAGTGAAAGATCTTTAGGAGTCGAAAAGCTTGGGAGGGGCCAGGGGACCAGGCTGCTGTGTTAGCTCCTTCTTAGGCAGGGCGGGATGGGGGCCACTGTAGATGAAAAGTCTGATGAATTTACGGTAATAGTTCGCAAATCCTAAGAACCGCTGTACGGCTTTTTAGGGAAATGGGTTGCGGCCATTCTAAGACAGCTTTGAGTTGGTTGGGGTCTAGAGCAAACCTGTGCTAGAAAGGATGTTATCCATAGAAAGGGAATGGAAGTAGATTGAAAAAAAAAACATTTCTCCAGCTTGGCGTAAAAGGTTCTCTCGAAAGCGGACAGGACTATTTGGGGGGTGCTGAATGTGGTCAGGGAGGGATTTAGAAAAATGAGGATATCATCAAAGGTACACGAAGCTTGAGGAGATCGCCGAAGATCTCCTTGAAAAACTCTGGAAGGATGCCGGGGCATGGAAAAGGGCCGAAGGGCTAGTACTAGTAGTCCTTAGTGCCCATCCAGGGTGTGGTCGAATACTGGCTAAACTGGTCTTGGCATCATCACCCTGGCGGATGTGGACAAGATTATAGGCTCCGCGGAGATCAGTGGAAAAAATTGGGCCCCCGGTAGGCGCGGCAAAGAGCTCGGAAATGAGGGCAGGGTAACGTTCTTGACCGTTCCGTAATCGTGTTGAGACCTCTGTAGTCAATACGGGCGAGAGAGCATCCCTTTTTTTTGACCAAGAAAAGAATACGCTCCAGTGGAGTGACGAATTCCGGATGACCCCTCTTCAAAGTTATCTTGGATTCTCGGACAGGCTGGGGTCTCGGCATGGAAAGAGGGGTAGGAACGGCTTTTTAGGTAGCGTGGCACGGGAAGAAAGGTCATAGGGCGTAAAGGCTCTATGGGGGTAGACAGCAACTCGAACGTAACTTTGTCGAAAACATCTGCAAGGTCCAGTAGACCGCTGGGAGGGAGTTAGTTTTGTACCCGAGGTAGTTCCACTGCAGAACATCATCTGTTTTGGGGGAAACAAGTCTTGAGGCACTGAGGGCTCCATCGTTATGGGTTCTTGTTAGGCCCACTCAGCGTGGGATTGTGCAATTGCCACCCATGGGAGTCTCAGAATCACCCCACGATGGAGTGTGGACTCACGCCAAGGTAATCTTTTCGTGGTGGCCGTGTCCTTGTGGAGAGGGATAGAGAGCAAGTCTCTCAGGGAAAATAAAAAAGCTAGTGGAGTGTGAAGACTGCAAGAGCGATGTGGTATGGCCTCCAGGCGACAAGGGAACGTTTAGATGGAACGTGATAGAAACAAAAAAAGGAGTGAACTGCGCTCTAATAATGTGAAAAAATATGTGCTAGTCTTATAGTGAATAAAGTGATTATATAAATATATAAAACCTGTACTTATAGGTGAAGGGTGACAGCTGTATTCGTCGAATCGGCTTCCACAGACCAAGGATAGAAGAACAATACAAACGAAAACAGGCAAAAACCTCATAGTGTAGTATGTTTAAAAAAATTATTAGTATATACCAGGTTGAGTATTGCACGTAATCTAGATAAAATAATTACTGGGGCAGTACAGATATAGGACATGTAAACACAGAATCAGCCGTATGGACATGCGGCAGTTCCGCCACCACACACAGACAAGTCACAAGCGAAAGAACCCGGACAGGGAGAGCTTATCGCAGTAACAGTCGAGGACCAGAAGAAGTCACCCGGGACGCTGGCTGTAACACGATGTTGGTAACGCCTATAACACCACGGCAGCGCTTGATCCATGCAGAGAGAAACTAGGAGAGGAGGATATAGGAGAAGAAAATCACCTGATGACCAGTTATACATAACACGGATGATTGGTAACATGTCCATATGACATGTAAGCCAGTAATTATTTATATGATGGAGCATGCCAATACTCCTGGTATATTAATATAATTTTTTAACATTACTACACTATGAGGATTTTTTGCGCGTTTCTTTGTATTTGTTAGATTGGAAAGGAATATTGTTTATGCTGGCACATCCTGATCAATAAAGTCCATGAGACCCAGAAATCTATGGAATGAGAAGGTGGAATTCTGGCGCAGTTATTCCAGGCAAGAGAGAGGGGACAGCATTACGAGTAGGAAGTCTTCTTGGAGAAAGGGGGGAAAAGGAAGAAAATTGTACCCACACGAGAGACACTCCCCTCATACGTAGTTGGGTTTTGGCGTTTCCCTCGGACCAGCAGGGACAGCGTCGCCAGCAGAGAACCAGGAATGCTGCTGTAGTGACACGTCCACCATTCGTGGCGCTGGCTCTCAGAAGAGGATAGCCGATACTTCGAAGACTGCATAGGGTTCAGGCTCATCTATAGGTTGGGGAACATAAGGAAAAGACTGCGGCTGGTAGATCAGGG
The DNA here is from genome assembly GCA_036426205.1 of Ascaphus truei. Classification (NCBI taxonomy): domain Eukaryota; kingdom Metazoa; phylum Chordata; class Amphibia; order Anura; family Ascaphidae; genus Ascaphus; species Ascaphus truei. The sequence continues at coordinate 8,294 of WSYH01009666.1, read as the reverse complement.
AGAGGCGGCTACGCGGGAGCGCAACGTTCAAGTCTCTCTCCCGAAGGCGCTGTGTCCACGTGGAGCAGGACTGCAATGAGGTCCTCATGATGGTCTCTCCAGAGTAGCCAGTGGTCCTGATGGTTCGGAAGACCTGCAAGAAGGCTGCAGAGAGGGCATCATCATTCAATAGGTCTCTGCACGAGATTGTCCGGAACTCAAGGGGCATCCGGCGACGGAGAGGTAACAGGAGGAGAGATGGAACAAAGAGGAAATTCTGCCGGATCTTGCGACCAGGGTGTCAAATACTGTTGTACTCCGGAGGAAGCGGGGATAACGTGCATCATGTCGGCCCTCCGTACCAGATAGAGGATGCCCGGCCAGGGCATTTCCAGTCAATAGAGAGATGATATTAGGCCAACATGGAGCGTGCGTAGGAAAGAGTGATGGGGCACTCGAATTCTCGAATTAGATCTACACTTGATTGAGAATCCTCTGCACTGTTGTGGATCCCCTGCATAAGATTAGGGGCGGAAGGCAAGGGACGAGGCCTGGGGAGATCAAAGAAGGCAGCGCCGCGGCCTGCCCTGGCAGAGGAGCCTGGGGGCAGAGAATTTTGAGAGCTCTTGAGAAAATGGAGTTGATTTGTGCCTCACTGAATGGCGTCGATCCATGGCACTGGGTTGATCAACCTCTCCGGGGTGCCATGTCATTGGGCCGAGTATAATGTCCACCAACTGCGCTTCACCACGGAAAGGAGGGACCCGGAATGAGGTGAAAAGGTATACTTGCACACACAGCTGCGGGCCACGCCTGGAAGGTGGATAGTACTGTAGGCATCCGGAACGCAGGAGAAGAAGAAAGAATGGTTAAAAGCTGCAGATATTCGCCGGATAATTGGGAAAGTTCCAGTAGAATAGTCGGGTGCGAGGCCTTGGTTTGGGACCGGGAGGAGGTAGGAATCGTATTAAGCCGAGGCGGAGGGTTGGAAGAGTTGGAGGTCAGAGGCAAGCCAAAGGTCGAAATCCAGAGTGGGTCAACAGTCAAGCTGGTCGGTACACAGGAGAGCAATAGACGAGACAGCGACCAAAAAGCACTAAAGGCAGCCGACCGTGGGTAAGCGGTCACACCAAAGCTATCTCAGCCCAACCAAATAAGGAAATGGGTGAGCGAGGTTATAAATTTGGACCAGAGCCCAAGCGGAAGAGGGGAGGGATGGAGGAGCGGCACCATGAGATGCAGGGATAGGTTAGGGAATGTGCTACAGATGATGAGCTTGATGCGTGGCTTTGGCGGTGCACGCGCATCAGGCGTGTGCCACCATGTGGGGACGGTGAGCCGCGGCTGAGCGGCGGGTGGGAGTTCCTCACTGGTGGAGGACAAGGAAAGGTCCGTGAGTGTGCACGCGCATGCGTGCATGCGTCCTGAGACAGCCGCGTGGGATCCAGGGAGGGAAGGTCCCGCTCCGGCGGTGAACCTGTGGAGACGGAGCCGGGGGGGAGCGCCGGGTAAGTTGCCGGCACGGGGGAGGCGGGAAACCTCTTTGGGAGAGGTGTTCCCCGATGTCTTACACGTACATTATGGCATGCCACCAACCGCCTTCATTCCGACCAGCGCCGGAAATTGAAAGCAAAATAAATCAGGAGCTAATCAAATCCTGGATATCACCAAGTCCTGGCCAAAAATCCGCCTACCATACGGAGGTGACACTTACCAGAGTGAATTCAACAAGGACATGGTTGGACCGTGGGCACCATGAAAGGCTCTCAAAAGACGGAGTGGAGCCGACATGTTAACCTAGTACAGTGCTACCAACTGTACACGACACACGTCCTGGGATCTCCCCCATATACTTATGTTTGGGAGAGAAGCCAGGCTGCAGTGATGTACATTGCGAGTGTCTACTTGTCAGGTAACACATCGCAACGCACTTCAAATACGTGCAAAGTGCTTCAGGAAAACCTTGAAACAGAGGCCTTACCAGCAGGCAGAGAAGTCCGTGCTAAACTCAATGCAACAACAAGAAGCACTGTGACCACAAGGTTCAGACACTGGTAAATCTGTCTTGGAGATTGCCGTGTTCTCCGCAACCTAGAAATTCCTGGAAGCATAAACACGCGGACTGTTGGGCCTGACGGTTGTCTTTGAGTGTTGAGTCACAGATGCCGGGCCCTCCTTGTCTACCATATACAAGATATGGATGTCCGGGTAAGGGTCCACCTTCTTCCTAAAGCCTACAAAGTTAGAGACGATGAAACCAGAGATACCGCTACCCCACAGACGTGAGCTATGACAATCCAACGCTAACTAAGAGACGGTAAATGAAACTGTTCTCTGAGTCCCCATTGAGTCATGGTGATGGTTTGAAGAAAAGAAACCATCCACAAAGACTGTTAATGATCATACTGGAGGGACCCTCTAAAGGGACCCCAAAGTCCACGCAGCAACCAGAGGAGAGCTATGGGTAAAGGACTCCAATGCACAACGGCCTACAAGAATGGCTCCAACGAGCAACCACATTGGTTCTCGCGGCCCGGGCTTTGGACCTCAGAGAGACTTTGTAGAGACATTTTACACCTCAATTGGGGAGGCGGACCCTCGGACTGGTGACTACTACACACAGGGAGTCGATGAAGAGCCATCCAGGTGGAGACAGAGGAGCTAGGATCCACCAATTGGATGTGACCATAACCAATGGGGGACCCATCACGTGGGGAATCGAGCAGTGGGCCCATGGTAGAGTGAATCTGTCGTCAGCACTGTTACACGAAAATGCATTACCTCATAAAGTAGTTTAAAGATGTTAAGTTAATATGCATTTTTATATATTAACCTCATGTTGTGTTAAGTTTGCGCTATCCCAAGCAGGAACGTTGGGAGTTCACCAGGGGAGGAGAAAGAAGCTATGGTTCTCTCGGGGTCCCTTTCCACCACCTTACCTGTCAAGCGCGCAGCGGAAGGGGGGTGGAGGCATTTGGTAAGTGCCCGTTGGGCAGGGAGGTTGAGGCAGCAGGACCCCCTGTCATGCAGAGGCAGGGCCCCAGGTGGTTGGGGGGGGGGACCGGCGGTGTCGATCGGGTATCAGAAGCCCCGTGGAGGCTCCAATTGCAGGGCGCCCCCATCTTTATGGAATTGCACTGCACGAGATGCTGTGCATTGCGCGGGGACATGCGGTGGCCATTACGAGAGGATCTGCACGCATTCGGCCAAAGACCAGAATAGTGGTGGCCATCACATGAACTGCTCTGCAAGGGAACTAACAAGCCTCAAAATGCCGATAGGGCTGCAAACTCACAGGCCAAGAGAACCAGGCCAATAGGGCTGCCAGAATTTCCTGCACCATTCATAAGCAAAGGAAATTTTGGGCACCAGGGACCCACGCCACTCGGAGCGTTTGGAACAAGGAAGGGGTCGGTGTCACGCGGGGATGACGCGCCGTACAACAAATTATAATCTTGAAGGGTCCTGAGATTGAGGCACACCAAACGGGATTTGATAGAATGTCATGAAAGGTGCCAAAGCAATCCAGCAAGAATGTCCCATAAGTGCCTAGTCCTTTCACAAGGGCGCCAAATTCCAGCACAATCTTCTGGTTGAAGTGCCAAAGTTATTTCTGGTTCTATCCCCCTTGGGGTCTGACTAGATACCCCATGCACTAACGGGAAGCAGTCCTGGCGCAGAGTTATGTCCTTGGTGTCTCCGATTTTGGTGATAATAGTTTTTGCGTTCCCATCGCTTACGCCCCGGCGACGCTGCGCTGCCCTGCTTGATACTCGCCCTGATCTTTATCAGCTGCGGCCTCACGCCGCCTCTCGTCCTAAGCCTATTGATATCTTCCCCGCTACGCCGGAATCACCCGGGCATAGCGCTTTTAATAAAAAACGAAAGACAATGGGGATAGCCGGGGTACGTCTACGCGTCTCGCACAGGTGTCACTAGGGTTTGACGCCTATTCATGATTAAGCGCACTACTTCCCATACCCCACCCCATCTCGACTCTTTCGGGTCGCCGATCGGAGCACGTGTTCTGGCCCTATTCATACAAGACCGCAAGCTGCCACAGTTTCGCAGAGTGAGCACTATAGGGTATTTTCGGCTAATCAGCGACCTCCCGGCCAACATTTCTACGGCCTGCTTAGCATATGTGTACTCCCTTTTTACCTAGCGTTCTCCCCGGCGGGAGGGGGATCAGGGTGTGAGCTAGGGGCCATTGGACGAACAGGATCTTCCTTATTCAGCGACCATCCTGGCTATTCACACCAATCCTGACGTCTGAGGCTTCCATTGCAGATTCATTCCCTAGACTCACAGGCACGCTTCAGAGTGGGGTCTATGAAGCCTGCATAGAAAAGGTCCCAGCTCAGAGGTTGTTAAACATTGGTCCCTCGGGTGCATAAATTAAAGCAGAAAGAAAAAAAAAATCATCCTTGTCTGTACATTTAAAACTTACAGCAAAATACACTTATAAAATACATGTGTCCCTTCTACAATTATATTTCTAATATGTGTGTGATGGGGTGTACACCAAATTTCAGGTTGCTGGCCATTTTCCTCCCGAGGTATGGCTTCTTCGTGAACTGACAATTGCGGGATTGGGCTTCTGCATGTCAATGAACTTGGGTTACCAAGTTCTCACATCAATTGACCGAGTTTCAACGGCCAATTGCAGTTGCGCCTTTAAGTTACGCCATAACGGGATATGGCGATACACTGTAATTTGAGAACCACTGAGGATTAAACCGAAGCCCTGATTCAATTGATACAAGAGGAAGAGTAATCAGTGCGCAACCATAAACAGTGCTGTGAGGGTGTGAAAGTGCATCTAAATAATTATTAGGATAACAAATATACAAAAATTATATGTGAACACTGGTTGATGTGAGACAGGGAGTGTCGGCGATTGAATCTGAATGAGGGGGGCTCAACACCACCAGAGGATAAAAAAGAGAACAAAAAGAAAACAGCGCCACAACGTCAAGTTGAAGCCCAGAGCTCCCACGTGGAGTCAGCTTTGCGTGGTAGAGATGGACTGAGACTGACTTTGGCGGACTTTGATATTGGGACTGATTGCTGCCCTCAACGCAATACCCCCTGATGACCAAGCTTCATCACTGTGGTGACCTGGTAGTTGTCCTTACCAGTGGAGCCTGATGATCCGTGATTGTTCCAGATATCATGTTGTGTGGTGTATGGGTAACTTGTCCCATAAATAAAATGATGTTTTAATATTTACTGAATGTACGAAAATTACTATACCTGGGATATTTAATACATTTTTATACTTGAGTTACTTCACTATGAGCGTTGTGCGAGGTGTACTTTTTGTTCTCTATTTGATTCAACTTGGAATGCGTGTTCGGTGAATCGGTTGAGTCTAAGTGATTAAATATAAGCACAACCCAGACCGTGCCCGGTCGGGAGAGAAGTGGTGGGGTGGTAACGTAGACAGGACGGCGCTAATGCACGGCGAACAATGCAGAAAGAAGGTGTAGGAGAGTGTAAGGTTATAGAACCCCGGAAGCACGAATAGCGACTGCTTTCTTATCCCTCGATACCCCTTCGTTTTAGACGTGGCCGATGCTTAGCATCAACTTTGTGTCCTATGCCGAAGGCTCTCGAAACATCTCTTCAATATAAATTTCCTGAACCAATTGGAATCCAAGAGACCACAACACGTATCACTGAACTTGTGGTGTAGCGCTCCGCAGTGGCATCGTGAGACAAAGCTGTAATGTTCAGTTGTAGATGGAGTTGAGATGAGCGCATGAAGAGGAAAACACAAGAAATACAAGGTATAATGAAATATATACAAGGAAAACAATAAGAATATTGTAAAAGGGTGGAGGGATAATAAAATGGAATATGGGCCTCATGCAGTAGTAAGCCCGGATAAGGCGTTTATGGTATTTTTTCCTTCCAGAATCAGTAAGCCCCGATAAGTGGGAATTATCGTCAACTTTTCTTTCGAAAAAAATTTTTTCGCACACCCGGCTTGCCGATAAGCCAACTATCGGGACTTTTTATTAACCGCCTGGGAAGTCAGGAAGCCCGATCCAGCTTTTCGGTGATGATCGGCACCGCCAGATTGGGGAGATTTTATGGCCCATACAGACAGCCAACTAAAGTTGGCAAGCCTTGCTGAAGGGCAGCATCGGAAAGGGGACACTTAGAAAAAATCAGCCCTTTTTCCTGCCGTGATTGATGCGGGGTCTCCGGAGCTGATACCCGCGAGCCCCCCGCGCATGAATCGAGCAGGAAACAAGGCATTTACCAAGCCAATTCATTACCTTAGCGGCTACTAACCGCCTAAGGCAATGAAGGGTTACCACCGTGCCAGCGTTATTGTGGGAAGCGGGGATGGGTGAGGGGGGGTATTTGGCCCGGGGTGAGTTCGATACTTGCGGGGGGGTGGGGGGAACTTACCCTTCACGACCGTAGCAGTTAATACCGCCTACGGTCCGAAGGGGGGTTTTACGGCCTCCCGCTACACACCCGCAAGCCCTAAAACTACCACCGGGGGCTTATACCCCTTTCAACTCACCCCCACTAGCCACAATATTAAAAAAAAGAACACACCCCAACCCCACAAGAACTAAAGAAAATAAAATAATTAAAGAATGCGTATAATATATAGAGGAGATATATGAGATATTATAATATATATATATATATATATCTAGATAATATATATATATATAAACCCAACAACACCTATAACCCCTAACATACTGTTAGTATGGCACAATTGACTATTACAACAAACGGATAATAGTGCGTGTCATTTACAATACTACACACCAATAAAGACATTAAATTACCAGTAGCACTCACCAGTATGCTGCCCGAGGAAGGCCAACTCATTTCATCCTGCCCATGCACATTCCGCTTCTGCCAAAAACGACACATTTAATTAAAACATTAGATGTAAGGTCCCTAACCCCTTAAATCACCATAAACGGTTATTAACCGCTACAGTCTTAAGGGTTAACCCACATCTCCCACATACCCTCCCCCACTTAACCCCCCAACCCTGAGGCCCAACCACCCCACCCACATCAACAGGGGATACTACCAATACCCTTGGGGCTATCCCCCTCCCCAGCACATACAGTACAAAATGAGCAAATAACTATTAGCCATCCCATAGGATATAATTATTTGCCATTATTAAACACATTCATACGGTAATAAGTGATTAAATTGACGAACCTCATAAATAAGAAGTCTCCATCGCCAGCATAAGACTGTGCCGTTGCCAAAATTAATAAAATAGCACTCCCCTCACCCCGGTGACTGAGTGACTGGCTGGGTGAGTGACTGAGTGACTGGCTGGGTGGGTGACTGAGTGACTGGCTGGGTGAGTGACTGGCTGGGTGAGTGACTGGCTGGGTGAGTGACTGGCTGGGTGGGGCAGGGGTGACTGACACAGACTGGGGCAGGGGTGACTGACAGAATGGGGGTGGAGGGTGACTGACACAGACTGGGGGTGGGGGGTGACTGACACTGACTGGGGGTGGGGGGTGATTGACACTGACTCGGGGTGGTGGGTGACTGACACTGACTGGGGTGGGGGGTGACTGACTGACTGGGGGGAAGGTGACTGACTGGGGGGAGGGTGACTGATTGGGGGGGTACCTCTGGTGTCACACACATACTCCCATACACATTCTCCCATACACATACACACACACACATACACACACACACTCTAAACATACAGGGGGGGGAGGAAAGGCCGCGACCAGCACCACCACGCTCCTCCCCCACCCACCCGCGCCCATCTCCCGCTCGTGGGGGGGGAGCAGGCCGACATCCCCCCCATACCTCACGCGCGCGTAGTTTAAGCTTTGGGGAGGTGGCAGGCACGTTGCGAGGTGTCCCCCAGCGGGCGCCCCAGGGGACAGTCAGCCCCGCCGTGGCCGCCACTGCCCTGCTCCCATTGACGGCATGAAGCTTGTGGTCGAGCGGGCAGACCGGCATATCCCCCCCACACACCTCATGTTGCGCCATCATGAAGATAGCTGGGCACACTCTCCCATGCACACACCTATGCACACACACAGACACACACACGAAAGGGGGAAGTAGAGGAAAGGCCGCACGACCACCAACACTGCCCCGCTCGCCCCGCTCCCCCCGTGACCATCTCCAACCCCGCGTGGGGATCGGCGGGATGTCGGGGTAAGCGGGGACAGGGACAAAAGGGGGGACACCCCACTACCATCTCCTGCCCCGCGGGGGCATCGGCAGGAAGTCGGAGTAAGCGGGGACAGGGACAGAAGGGGGGACACCCCACTACCATCTCCTGCCCCGCG
>WSYH01009665.1:0-25322 GCA_036426205.1 Ascaphus truei | reverse complement strand
CTAGTTTCAAAATATTGAATGCAGATATGGGAGACTAGTAGTAGCAGACGCGGGGTCGAAACAATTTCAGCGATCTTCAAAAATGTTATTGTGGGGGTGAGGCGTCTTGGATATTGTCATCAACAATAAGACAAAGTCCCTGAAGGAAAAAAGTGGTGAATGTTATTCCCAATCCTCTAGTTCATTGGGATGGCCCCAAACAATTCTTGAATAAAGACTAATACTTACACCTCCTTCCCTAGGTCTTCTTAAACAATCATCCCCCTGTTCTAAGGGTTGGCATATACTGGCCTTCTGGTCCTGGACTCAAGGTTTTTTTTTTTGTTTTTTTTTTAAAATCATGGGGCCAAACATTATTTTTAAAGGTTTGTGAACGTAACAAAAAAAACATATTTTTTTGAACTTGGTCATCTTCGTTAAAAAGGTGCAGTTTCCCCAATATGACCTATCTGTTAAGTGAACTCAATTGTTATGCGTAGAGCAGATTAACCCCCCAAACCTTATTTTATTTGTTTTTCACCCTAGCTTTTTGTTTTCGTCAATGTATTATATGGGGAGGTGAACCTGAGGTCTCGCGTATGTCCGACTTTGGGAGGACCAACCTAGGTAGGATCTCTATGCTCTCTAGGCTCTCTTCTGACCCGCTTGTATGGCACCAAGGGCCCGGCCGACGGGGGGGAGAGCCAGGACAACTGTCCTGGGCCCGGTGGCTTGTGATGGGGCCCAGCCAGTGATGGAAGTGGCTGGGCCCCCCAACTTCTGACAGCCAGCTGCGAACTCTGGTGGCTGATACAGCCGGGTCCCCCCAGCTGCTTCCTCCACTTCCCATGCCATCCTCTCTCCACTGTGGTACTAGAAGCTGGGGCTGACTTCCAGGTGACGTAGCTTCCAAAGCACAGTGGGGAAGGAAAAGACGAGGATGGGTGGGGGAAGCGGAGGCAGCACGAGAGAGAGCCGGGCACGGTAGTAGGTGGCAACCAGAGGTAAGTTGGTAATTGTATTTGGGGGTGGGGTTCTTTTGGTGGGGGTAATGTATCTAGGGGGTAGTGGAAATTGTATCTAGGGGGAGGGAGGGGTAGGCCCCGGGCGAAGCCTTCTATCCTGGGCCCCAGGAAAATGGGTCAATGCCCTACCTGCACCGTGGTGAGCCAGACAGAGGGGACCGGGGCCCTTGTATTTGTGAACACTCCTGCCCTAAAGTTTAACATCACAGTGCAGTCAGGTCTATCCGTCACTTTTCACTGGACATACAAAGATTATTACTATACATATACATTGTATACATCACCAGAGCAGAAACAAGCTTTGTGAGTAAACCAATATGTGAATTTTCAGTGTCAACAATTGTTCAATCCCAAATACCATTACTTTCTATGGAATCATTACATTAATAAATGTGGGCAGTTTTTTTGCCACATATTGCCTCAGTTTTTTTCTTGGGTCTTTGATAAATAGAACTTCAAAGTCTTGGTATAAACAGGATGACCTACAGTAAATATACAAAGCTGCCGCAAGCATATTCAGTAGATATACAAGAGATATATGTATATATACAGTACATACAAAATTGAATTGGTATTACCCTGGAATAAGGGTGGGGATACCATCCGGGATGTTCCCTTGATAAGTAATCATGTTAAGGCTCGTCCCCTCTTTTATAAACTAATGATACAGTATGTGAACAGGATAAGGCAATAGGGCCGCCAAGGAGGGTGGGTATCTTGAAGGGGTTGGCGTCCGGGAAGGGCACGGTGGAATTGCGGGGAGGGGGGAGCCATGGCCGAGTGGCACTGCAAGTTGGGTAGACCTTGGCCAGGCCCGTCTGACCCGGTCCCTCATGGCTGGGGCCCCGGCTCTCCCTTAGCAGCAGCCTGCATGCCCATACCTATGTCCCACGCCGAGGAGTTATCTGCGTTCGGCGCGCGATGGCATGAGAGGGAGGCCTGTCGGAAGCTCAGATCGGGAAGAGGGGGGGAAAGAGACGATGCAGGGGTCCGGCCGCAAGATAATGGCCACACGGGCTGGCCAGCGTCCGAGCCCAACTTGCAGTGCAGCTGCTGGCGCCCCACATTCACATGGACACGGCATGCATGATCATCACAGGTAAGCTTGTTTTTTATATATATAATATATATATATATACTATGATACTATTGGGGGTCTTTTTAATATGTTGGGGGGGGTTTTTTTATATGTATGTAGGGGGGGTTATAGTATTGTGGGTAGTGGTGGTAATGTATCTAGTGGGGGGGTGGGGATTTTTTAATATATTTGGAGTGGGAAAAGTATTTGGTGGGGGGAAGCAGATCATTATGAGTGAGAGTCGGGGGCCTGAAGGGCAGTAAGGGCAATGCAAATGCACTCTGAATTGGTTACTGTGCAGTCCTACATAAGACCTCAACTAAAACACAGCCAGTAATATGTTTAATACATTTACTTAGGTGCTCGACACATTTAAAAAAAAAACATTAGGAAGTATTATTTTGCTGGGTTTTTTTTAGGGTGTCCTGGCCAAGTTGGAAACAATTTGTAGTGATGTGTGTGAGAATGTTTTACCCGCACGTATCTGTTATCTATCTCTCACATCTACTTTTTATTGAAGGTTGTTTGAAAAAAATCATTACCTAATGTCTGTGAGGCGGCCTTGTGTACGTAAAAGACAAATGACCCATTCCTGATTTTCCAGATGATGGAATAACGCCTGTAAAAACAATTTCCATCTCTACAAACTTACATTGTTTACAAACATTTTAAGGAAAACTTAAACAAAAAGAACTCATGCACGTCTTGTTTGTTTTCCATTTTTTTAATAGAATGCATTCGCCCTTGAGGTGCCTATGGATGCACGTGTACATTTTTGATTATTTTCTAGGGGAGAGGCCGCAACTCCAGCGAACGCGATGTGAACACAGCGTAAACCTTCTCTTTCATTGATGTCATGAGGAGGAGGAGGAATCAGTGAACGCAACTGTTAGGAAGGAGCGGCGCTCAAGAGGTAAGATTTAACCCCAATTTACCATATCACTGTAGCCTAAAATGAAAATGCATTATAAAAATCCTCTGCGGTGCCCAAAAGGACAAAAAAAGAGCCAGTATTTTTATTTACAAGAGTTGGCATTGAAAATTCCCCAGATTCACAACGGCTTTTAGTTAATTGTATAGTATGAATGATTTAACAGCAGCACGGACGTGGAAAAAAAAAAAAAATAATGATGTAGTCATATTTTGTATAAATGCTTATAACAATGTGATGGTAAAAAAAAAACAGTGTACAGGAATTACTGTCTCTTGATGTAAACCAACGAACGAAAAACAAAACACACCCAGACGTGGGGAAAGGAGGGGTGGTAATGGTAACATTTAGCAGCGGGAATGGAGAAACTGAGGACATTGTGCATGTAAATCTTCCTCTCCCGTGGCTAGGAGTAAGAAAAGCTTACATTTGCAAACATTCGTGGTGAGGTTCTTAAAAACTGAGACCAAGCAACATCTAAGTGTTTTTTGTTTTTAATAAATCAGTTCTGTACTATAAGAAAAATAAGTCAAGCATTTGTAAAAAAAAAAAAAAAAAATCCTCTGAATTATTTTAATGTAACAAATATTTGTGTTTCTATAGCACCGTTTCAGAAGTTACACCCTTCCTCTTCTGAATAGGCTTTGGCACACCCTGTGAGCCCTGCCCCTCTCCCTGGCAGTTGCACCAAATTGGATCTAGAGACAACGGTCTGGGGTCACACGAAGTTCCAACGAACTTTGCAACTTGGTCCTCTTCTGCTGCATGACAGCCATTCGTGAATCCCTTGAGTCAAATTCTTTGCAGGGAGAAAGTATCCGATGCAACGTGGCCAAAGACTTATTGTGGGGACTGTAGTGATTGCACATTTTAACGGAAGAAGAAAAACGCAGCTTGGACTGCTGCTTGACATCCCTTCTGCCAGAGTTGCGTGACAGGGCATGAGCACTACCCACACAGGACTATCTATACACCACAAATACATGAGGGATACTATAAATATACGGTATAATGGATATATTAATTTTTTTTTTTAAAGAAAGAAAAGGACTGCAGCACTCGCTGAAGAAAAAGTAAATATTTATTGCATCGAGGAAGAGTAAAAAATAGAGCTCGAGTTTTACTTTTTCCTGTTCCTTGATGCCAATATTACTTTTTCTTCAGCGAGTGCTGCAGTCCTCTTTCTTATGTATTATTTGGGCTGGATGGAGAACTGACCCCTCCCATGAGTCGCGTTATCTTGAGCTAAGTATATTTTCGACTTCTTGCATATGGTTTCTGCACTGAGTGCAATGGATCTTTTTTTGTGTGGTTGTGTGTGTGTGTGTGATTTGTGTGTGGGTGGGTGTGTGGGTGTGTGTTGTGTGTTGTGTGGGTGTGTGTGGGGTGTGTGTGTGTGTGTGTGTGTTGTGTATATATATATACAGTCAGTGGAAAAAAGAAAGTTACACCGTCTTTGAATTCTATGGTTTTACATATCAGGACATAATAACAATCATCTGTTCCTTAGCAGGTCTTAAAAATAGGTAAATACAACCTCATTGAACAAACAACACCATGACTATTACACCGTGTCTGAGTTATTACAAAAGTAAAGCCAAATGGAGAAGCCATGTGTGAAAAAAACTAAGTACACCTTATGATTCAATAGTTGTAGGACCACCTTAGCAGCAATAGCTTGAAGTAATCGTTTTCTGTAGACTTCAGTCTCTCACTCGGTGTGGAGGAATTGGGCCCAATCTTCTTTACAACGTTGCTTCAGTTCATTAAGGTTGTGGGCATTTGTTTTGCACAGCTCTCTAAGGTCCAGCCAAAGCATTTCAATCGGGTTGAGGTCTGGACTTTGACTGTGCCATTGCAAAACACCATGATTCTTTCTTTTTCAGCCATTCGGTTGTAGATTTGCTGGGTGCTTGGGATCATTGTCCTGTTGCATGACACAATTTTGGCCAGCTTTAGCTGTCGGACAGATGGCCTCACATTTGATTCTAGAATACTTTTTGTATACAGAGGAGTTCATGGTCGACTCAATGACTGCAAGGTTCCCGGTCTGATGCTGCAAAACAAAGCCAAATCATCACCCCTCCACCACTGTGCTTGACAGTTGGAATGAGGTGTTTGTACTGATATGCGGTGTTTGGTTTTTCGCAAACGTGGTGTGTGCATTATGACAAAACATATTCCACTGTGGTCTCATCGTCCAAAGGACATTGTTCCAGAAGTCTTGTGGGTTGTTCAGATGCAACTTTGCAAACCTAAGCGTGGTGCCATGGTCTCTTTTAGAGAGAGACTTTTCTCCTGGCAACCTCTTCCAACCAAACTACTTGTTCAGTCTTTTTCTAATTGTACTTTCATGGAACTTTAACATTTAACATGCTAACTGAGGCCGTACGAATCTGAGATGTAACCTTGGGTATTTTGACAATTTCTCTGAGCATTGCACGGTTGACCTTGGGTTGAATTTGCTGGGATGTCCATCCGGGAAGATTGGCAACGTCTTGACATGTTTTCCGCTTTTGAATAATCTTGTCTCACTGTAGAATGATGGACTCTTTAAATGTTGGACATGGCCTATAACCCTTCCCAGATTGAGGCAACAACAATTGCTCCCTAAGTTTCATGCTGATGTCTTTCCTCTTGGCATTGTGTTTAACACACACCTGAATGCTCCAGACCAGCAAACTGCTAAAATGACAGCTTTTATAGAGGTGGCACACTTGCTGATGATCAATTAATCAAGGGCATTGATTAGAAGCACCTGTATGCTACTTAGCATCTTAATTCCTCTGGAAGCAGTAAGGGTATACTGGTTTTTCACCCATAGCTTCTCAATTTTGGCTTATTTTGTGTAAATAAATCATGACACAGTGTAATATGTCATGTGTTGTTGTTAATCTGAGGTTGTTTTACCTAATTTAGAACTGCTAAGTGTAACGGTAAGTGATAGGTTATAATACCACACCAAAATATCTGGGTTGAATTGAACACGACTTAGATATAATTAAATAAGTTTATTCATTAGGTGAAACACACAAGATGATACCAATAACAGACAAGAATAAACATTACTTAATGGTTGGACCAATGAAGCAGGACTCAGGATACAGGATTGGCAATTCAATTCATGCAATACAGGTTCAGATGAAGACATCACAAAGACACGAAGAACAATGGGTATAAGGGCTACCCTCGTTTATATGGGGTTTCAGCCCCATAACTTAACTTTGGGGCCACTGAATGTCTAGCAGACTCCTTTGAAGTAGGCCACCCTTCTGTCTGTGAAAGGGTGAATTAGACACACAGACCACTCAGGCTACTGCAGTTCCCCCGCCTTTTTGTACACAATCAGAGTGGTCAGTCTTTGATCAGAGGGTTTATTGTGTAGACCACTCGTCTCCCCCCTGAACCCATTAACATAAAGCAGAGCCAGTAAATTTTCCGGGGCTTTATACACCTTGCAAAACAGAGATTCTTTAATATCTACTATATTAAAAATATCGTTCTGTGGGGTCTGCACGGGCGGAAATTTGCCAGGTTCCCATGAGGCGGACCCTTGCCATAGTGGCCAAGTTTCAGCCCTCCATGACCCCCAGAAAACGGAGAAGAACAAAAAAACAGTAAAATCCCCATATTAACTTAATGCAGGATTTCAGCTAGGGGAAAAGAAATCTCTGCTTTTCCCTCTCCCATTGAAATACACGGGCCGCGCTTATAGGGCAACTCGCGTTGAAGTCATGGGGGACGCTATAGGCTTAATGGAGCAACCTGCCGTTGAAGTAAATGGGCTCCGCGCTATAGGATTTCAATGGAGGCAACTCTGCCTTGAGAACAGAATGGCGCCAATAGAAAATGACCAAACCCCATTGACAGTCTATCGAAAAACCACAATTTTTTACTTTGCCCATACTTCCCTGGTGGATTGTAGTAGCGGGCTGAAATGGTCATGCAGTCATGCAGGACACAGTGACTACATGCGACCAAATCCAACCTCTGGTACTCTCAGAACCGGAGAGATACGGGGTTCACTTTTTTACCCTTTCGGACTTAGTGTTTAAAGCCAGCGGCTTCCCCCATTGGAATAGTATGGCCGGCGCCGCGTAGAAAGGCTTGGGACGGCGCCTGCCATAGGATTCAATGGGACCTCCGCTCCATTAGAGTCAATGGTGCGACCATTGTGTGGAGGAGCGCGACCCTTTACGGGGGGGGTCCTCATTATAGGACCGGTTTGTTGATGGTCGTGTGTGGGGTCCTAGGGTCTACGGGCAAAAATAATTTATTTCTGGGTGCCCTAGATACCTAAGTTTCCAGCCCAATTGTAGTTGAACTATGAAACTAAGGTGATCAAAAGCTCTTTTTCAGACATTGTATACGCGTTCTGCGGTCGGCGGTTTGGATGGCTGCTAACCCATTCCTGGAGGTCGGCGTCGAGGAATCCCCATTGAAATGAATGGGCTACATTGACTTACAATGGGGAACCGCCGCATCCTCTACTTGGGCGCCACCTTGCAGGTCTTCGGTGGTTGAAAATGGACCGAAATCGCCAGTTTCCCATGGATCGCATTGAGCTGCAATGGCGACCTATGTGAGAGCTGCAAAATGGAGCCTGCAAAGGCGGGAAATGGAAACAAGGGCTATAATCATCCTGACTATTAACCCTTTCCTCCCGCATCCTTCCCAGTGTATGTGTTGGTGCAGACACTGGGAAGGGGAAAAATATATATTGTACATGGGGAAGCACAAATGGCGGATAAACAGGGTTAAAAAAAACAAATTACTGGACGCCATTCCGTTAAAACCCTGATCCCATAGTGAGAGCAGGGGGTAGCCAAATGGGGGAGTAACCCCTTTTATAACGGGCCCAAACCCCCTCTCCATGACACCTAAGGAACAGATTGATTGATTATATACCGGATATGTAAACCCAGGGAAGGTCAAAGAGGGGTGTACGTTGTCACGATGTGGAGAATATAGAGAATATATATATATATATATATATAATATATATAATATTTTTTTTTTTAAACCTGAGGACCAAAACATGAAAACACAGACAGAGTCAGTGCTACATCCAAAGACACCATACACGGCTCAGTACCTAAATTATATAATCTATATAATTAGAGAAAAAGAGATAGAAAAGAAGCGGCCGGATCCTTGTGTAAGAATCAGATGAACAAAGTTTTAATATCTATAGGACAAGAACCAAATGCACACTTACAATTTGTCTGATAAAATAAAGCATGTTATGGGACCTGCCCATGCACCAACAGAGGACTCTCGGTCTCTTCTTTGTGTGTGAGTGTCAGTATTGGCTCCCCAAAAAGGATGTTGCTGTCAGCTGCTGTCTCCAGGGGAGTAATCCTTAGTGTTTGTGAGCACTCAATCTCCATGCAGCTGCCATTTAGCCTTTCTTCTCACACTGAACCGGAAAAAAAAATCTTCAGGCAAGTCCTTGCCTCCTCACGTTGTGCTGGGGAGCTGGCTCCTGTCCACGTTAGGCTCACTGCCAGATATCCCTACGCGTTTCATCCGACTGCGGATTTCATCAGGGTTATGTGTATCAGTCGTGAATAAAAATGAATGGAGAGCCCACAGTATAAACAGTGCTCTTACACAAGGGTGGTGTGGCAGTGAGGGGATATAAATGGGTGGGTGGGTTGTGGAAATGTGAGTGTTTGTAGACACTAAAAGTGTGTGTGGATACTAATGTTGGTTCCCTATTGGTGTATATGGATGGAAATAAGGAGCTATTATAGTGTGACGAGGACAGCGTGTGTGCATACATATAGCACAGTATGTACATAGACATGGCCTTTAGCGCTCATGGGAAGAGAGTTCGCTAGTGTCAGTAATGACTCATTAAATTTTGATCTCTGTTTAGGCCACTGCTAAGTGTCCCGAACAGTTGCATAAATTTTATCATGCAACCGTCTCTCTTTCGGGGTTTTTAAGATTACCTTGAGTATGGCCACCCTCAGATTTCTCCATCCATATACACAATAGGGGACCACATAGTATCCACACACACTTTTAGTTGCTGAACAAAACTCTCGACATTCCACACCGCCCACCACACCATTATATCCCTCTCACTCACACACACACTTGAGTGTGAGGCACTGTTTACTGTGGGTCTCCATTCATTTTGTATTCACATGATAACATACACACTCTTTCTTCACTTGCTTTCAGTTACCCTTTGACACCTTAGCCATAAAACAACACACGGGGGAAGGGACAAGCACAGATAACATTCCAAGAGGAGACATGTTTCAAGTTATCCTTGCTTACATTCATGTAACATCGCCGGAGAAGAGATCAGTGATCTCGAAAGCTCGCACAAATAAATAAGATTGCGTTTAGCAACAGAACGGTATCATCTTTGATTTTTGTTTTAATTGATATATATGATATAATAAATCAAAAAATAAATAGATGATACACTTTCTGTGGCTAACGAAATGCTTTTATTTGTGCTGAGCTTTCGAGATACACTGATCTCTCTCTCGGCGAGGTTACAATGAATGAAGCAAGCAAAAGCTATTATATAAAACATTGTCATTGGAATGTTATCTGTGCTGGTCTTCCCCGGTGTGGATTGATGGTTATGGCAAGGTGTCAAAAGGTTCTGAAAGGTTGCTTCATTCATTATAACATCGCCGGCAAGGAAGAGAGCAGGTGTATCTCGAAACGCTCGCACAAATAAAAGCATCGTTAGCCACAAGAACGGTATCATCTATTATTTTTGATTATTGAAGACTCAGCTAATACGGTACTGAACCTTACGTGTGTGTATATATATATATATAATATATATATATATTTTGAATAAAATGATTCTTTAGTTTACCCTTGGCCAAAGTGTTGTAAGCCTTGAGCCCTACAAGGCAGACCAACGTCTCAAGGGTTCCAACACTAAATAGATCTAATAACTGAAAAATTACCAGGAAGAATGAATTATAAAAATCTGTCAAAATTACAACAACTTTGGCCATTGGGGTTAAATAAAAAAAGGACCATTTCATTCAAAAATATCTATATCTATATTTAGGCACGGTACCGTTGTATTGGTGTCTTTGGAGTGTAGCAACTGAGCTCTGTCTGTGTTTTATGTTTTGTCTATGGTTTTAAAATATATTTGCCCTGCTCAGTAGCACTCCTCTTTGACACTATACGAATATATATATGTTGTGGGTATTTTGGAGGTTCAATATGAGCTTATAGGGTCTTGGGGTGGTGTATGATGTATGGATGTGTTGGGGGTATAGATATATATATATATATATATATAGATATATATAAATATATTATATATCATAATTATATAAGGTGTGTGTGTTGTAACACAGTGCTTGACAAATCACCCAAAAATCTACTCGCCGAACCAAAAAATCTACTCACCACCTAGTCCCGCCCTAAACCACGCCCCTAGTCCCGCCCCCTTAAAAAAAATTACATAAATATAAATTAAATTCTAGTGAGAACATTCGTTTTGTGAAATAAGTATATGTATGTATACATTTATACTACAATTAGTCCTGGTTACGTGTGTGTGTGCTGTGTGTGTGTGTGTGTGTTGGGTTGGTGTGTGTGTGTGTGTGTCGGATTTAACAAAAAAAAGCCAGATGTGAATGACTAGTTTCCTGAACCCCCTTAACCAGTGTCTGGATGCCCCCATTCCAATATTTAAAGCAGCAATCCCGCCTGGGATCTTACCTGATCCGCAGTACTCAATGTCAGGTACCCTCATTCCTGCAATATTATACATTGGAGGGGAGGCGTTTCCTTAACTGTCTTCTGGGGTAGGGGGATTCCGATGTCTCCCGTGGTGAAGCTTGAGTCAGATCTGGAAGAAAGCAGTATATTTATTTCGGTGTAGTATAGGGCTGTTAAGATATATAGGGTAAATAAGAAATCACAGATCCAGATGTGTGAGACAGACAGACAGAGTGTGGGTGAGAGACACGAGAACACACAGAGAGAGGGTGAGAGAGAGAGAGTCAAGGATAGTATGAGAGAGAGAGAGAGAGAGAGAGAGAGAGAGGGTGATTGGGTGGGGTGACTGACGAGGTGACGTGATTGGGTGACACTTCTGGTATCCTACACCTACACACGCACGCACTCACACTCTCTCTCTCTCTCTCTCTCTCTCTCTCTCATACATACACACACACCCATGCACACACACCCATGCACACACACACACACACACACACACACACACACACACACACACACACACACACACACACACACACACACACCATGTCACACACACACACACACCCACACCCAGCATGTCACACACACACACCCAGCATGTCTCACACACACACACCCAGCATGTCACACACACACCATGTCACACACAGACCCAGCATAGCACACACACAAAGACAGAGACAGGATCCGTTGGACACAAGGGAGGGGGGGAAGGGGGGCGGTCTGTGGAGATGGTCATGCATGAGGCAGGGGGAGCTCTTACTTCCTCTATAAACAGCCCTGGAAAGGATTGAGGACATCACTGCTCCTGCTCATATAGAGCAAACCAGCCAGCCCAGGCGCTCCACACACAGACCCAGCATAGCACACACACCCAGCATGTCACACACACACACACACACACACCCAGCATGTCACACAGACCCAGCATGTCACACAGACCCAGCATAGCACACACACACACACACACACACACACAGACACAGCACCCGTTGGACACAAGGAGGAAGGGGGGTGGGCTGTGGAGATGGTAATGCATGAGGCAGGGGGAGGGGCTGTGGAGATGGTAATGCATGAGGCAGGGGGAGTACTTACTTCCTCTATAAACAGCCCTGGAAAGGTTTGAGGACGTCACTGCTCCTGCTCATATAGAGCAAGCCAGCCAGCCCAGGCGCTCCACACACACACCCAGCATGTCACACAGACCCAGCATAGCACATACACACACAGACACAGCATCTGTTGGACACAAGGGGGAGGGGGGCAGTCTGTGGAGATGGTAATGCATGAGGCAGGGGGAGTACTTACTTCCTCGTATAAACAGCCCTGGAAAGGATGGTGGACGTCACTGCTCCTGCTCATATAGAGCAAACCCCCCCCCCCCCCCCCAAATAAAATAACTCTTGGCAGCGGACCAACTCGCGTCAGGCCAATCAGAGAAGGGGATTTTTTTTTCTCGGCTTGAGCAGGGGAAAATTGAAGGAGAACCGCATGCGTTGCAGGGGCGGCCATTACAGGTCGCCACTGGGCCAAATTCAATCGCTCCTGGCGAGTGGGCGACCGGATTTGTCGAGCACTGTATATATATATATATATATATATATATATATATATATATATATATATATATATATATAATCCCTTAAATCTAACACTGACATTATTATTAAAGCTGCTGATAAGGGGGGTGGAATTGTAGTGATGTCTTATAAAAATTACAGATATTAAATTTTAATGCAGTTAAACAACACTAGACATTATAAAAAATTGCCTACCCTTACTTACAAAAAGAAGTAGATTCCATCCTCCATATGGGTTTCAACAATGGATGGATTTCGGATGGGGACTGCCAAATTTCTAACACAGGAGTTCCCTGTAATACCTGTGATGTACTCGCTACCCAAAATTCATAAGTCTCTAACTTCGCCACCAGGGAGACCCATAATATCGGCACAGGTATCTCTTTGCCACCCACTTTCACAGTATGTGGATTATTTTTTGCAGCCGTTAGTACAACAAATGTCTTCATATGTACAAGATACTACCAGCTTTATCAACCAACTGGCTGAGATCAAACATGATCTGAAAGGTGTTCTGTTGGTTACTCTAGACATCTCTAGTCTATATACAAACATCCCTCATCAGGACGGAGTTGATGTTATTAGAAATTTATTGGGAAGATACCCCATTCCGCATGGACCACCAGCAGAATTTCTTATGGTTCTAATCGAATTAATTCTTCATAAGAACTTTTTTAAGTTTGAGAGATCATACTACCTTCAACTAATGGGAACGGCGATGGGGTCGAACATGGCCCCATCTTACGCAAATCTCTTTATGGATGCATACGAAAAGATCCACCTCACGGATGCACCACACTCTGAATGTATCATACATTATAAAAGATACATTGATGATATCTTTATGCTCTGGGAAGGGTTGGAGGAAGATCTGTTACAATTCGTGGCTCATAATAATGAGATACCGTCCACCATTAGATTTACGGAATGTCATAGTGATACACAAATTGCATTTTTGGACACAATGGTATTTGTCAACAATGGCACACTTGGTACACGTTTTTTCATAAACCAACAGATCGGAATACCTTATTGGACGCCAATAGTAATCATCCAGTGATATTAAAGAGAGGCCTTCCATACTCACAGATGCTGAGAGCAAGACGTATTACTAGCAACCCATTGGAGGTGAACACTGCATTAACAAAGATGGCAGAGCGATTCAGAGAAAGAGGATACCAGGAAGAGGAGATACTACAGGCCCTTACTAAGGCAAGAATTCCCACTCGGGAGGAACTCCTTAAGCCGTCCTCTAAAACAATCTGGAATGGATCGATTCAATGTAGTCTCCACTTACAATACATCATCGGGATTGATACAACAAAGTTACAGGAAGAACTGGCATATTCTAGCCAACGATAAAAGGATTGGTAAATATTTTGAAACACCACCTCTATTTTGTTATTAAAGAGGACCATGCCTGGGAGACACGTTAACATCTTCAGATCCGGTGGACAAATATGTCACCCACAACTTGGTTGATACAACACCATGGGGTACATAAATATAAAGGCTGTATCAATTGTCAGTATCTCCTGCTGGGGAAATCCTTTGCTCATCCACATAGTGGAATTTCTATAAAAATTAATAACTTTTTGAATTGCGAATCAAGATATGTAGTGTATATCATCAAATGCCCATGCGGCTTATACTACGTGGGCAAAAACATCAAGGATGCTAAAGGAACGAATTGCTCTTCACAGGTTGTCCATCAGAAAGGTCCTGTTACAGACCACGGACCAAGATGAATTGAGACATCTACCAGTTGCAAGGCACTTTAAGAACTTACAACACACTTTGGCAACTTTCCGATGTATGCCAATAGCACAAGCTCATGTTTCAAATAGAGGAGGGAATAGAAACAAGATTTTGTTACAGATGGAAGCTAGATTCATATTCAATCTGAATACCATGACCCCAAAGGGTCTGAATGAGGACCTTAGCTTAGGATGCTTCTTATAATATAAACAATGAACAATGTAAGATCTTGCTTTTTCCTTACTTATTTGATAACTGACAATATGGTGCTTTATTCATATGCTTAGATTACAGCCTATAGCTTGAATTTAGTGTATATGTTTGGTTGAGAATATAACATGGACATTGCATGTTTATAACTCCTGCGTGGTTATTTTCCACTGACATATTGTTCTCCCTATGTTTTCTCACTCCCTGTCCTCACATTTATGTCTAGTGGTTTGCCCCCTTGTTTTTTTACTTTTTCTGGTGCTTACTGGTTAGTTATCCACAGGAAATCTTTATTTTCTATCTATCAGATATATGTGACTCTTCAGTCTTATACTGTAGGTAAAAGCCTATATGGTATTTTATTAACCTATCAGCTAGATACTGTTTTCTATAGCCTCAGTTTCATTAAGGTATACATTGGCTGGGTATATATGTGCCTTATCAGTTGATATAGATAATTAGTACATTTGTGGATACTTGCCAGATGTGCTGTGTTGGGAGGGATGTATTTTATTGTAGGTATATGGATACATGTGATTAGCCTATGTGAGGCTTTTGATATTTTTTTACATTTGAGTAGGTTAGTATCCTCAATATTGCCTTTATTTTTTATTATTGTCTCTCTCTCTCTCTTCTGGTGCTATATCTGTATTATGCCTGTAGCCGTCACAGAGAGATTAGCAGTTCTGCGCATGTGCTAAGTGTTAATTACGGACACAGGGTATGTTTTCATTCTCCCCTGACTCCTCCTGTGCCGTTTGGAAGGTTGACGTCACATATCAGAGGTGCACATGCGCGGTAGATGTGCCACATTCAAGATGGCGTCTCCAATTGACCATCACTGTTTTGCACATGCGCATTACGGTTCCTCCTCCAAGATGGCGGATACGCACATACACCAGGTAATTTTGATTCTCGCGGGCTTGCCACGATTAGGTAACTATGCACAGGTGATTTTATGTATCTTTTCTTGATATATATATGTCCTGTCTGACATTTGGATGTTGCACCCCCTTTGAGAAAGGTTCTGTTCCAGAGCCGAAACGTCGGGATTGGTTGTCTGTCTACACATGCCTTAATACACCTTTTTATCTTCTGGAAGTGAGTGCTGCCTCTTTTTTGCCTGACGCAAGGAGGGTAAGATGTTTAGTTTATTTATTTTTATGGGACTAGCACCACCATTGTTGTTCATTATATAGAGTGCCAGCTGCTTGTTTTTGTTTGTGCGTGTATATATATATATATATATATATATATATATATATATATATATATATGTGTAGAGGTATCAGTACCATGTTAGCCGAGCTTCAATAATCAAAAAAATAAATAGATGATACCGTTCTGTGGCTAACGAAATGCTTTTATTTGTGCGAGCTTTCGAGATACACTGATCTCTTCTTCCGGCGATGTTACAATGAATGAAGCAAAAGGTAAACTTAAAAACAGTGTCTCTTGGAATGTTATCTGTGCTGTTCCTTCCCCCGGTGTGGATGTGTTTTATGGCTAGAGGTGTTAAATGGTTACTGAAAGCAAGTGAAGAAAGAGTGTGTATGTGTATCAGTGTGAATAAAAATGAATGGAGAGTCCACAGTATATACAGTGCTTTACACAAGGTGTGTGTGGAGTGGGACTGGATATAAATGGTGTGGGTGGGTGTGGAAATGTGAGAGTTAGTAGCACAACTAAAAGTGTGTGTGGATACTTAGTGGTCCCTATTGGTGTATAGGGATGGAAAAACAAGGAGTATTAGTATGTGTGAGAGACAGCTGTGTGTGCATACATATAGCACAGTATGTACAGACATGGCCTTTAGCGCTTATGGGACGAGAGTTCACTACTGTCAGTAATGACTCATAAAATTTCGATCTCTGTTTAGGCCACTGCTAAGTGTCCCGAACAGTTGCATAAATTTGTATTCATGCAACCGTCTCTCTTTCGGGGTTTTAAGATTACCTTTGAGTATGGCAACCCTCAGATCGTTTATCTTATGGCCAGAGTCAGAGAAATGTCGCAACAGGCAATGTCTTTGTACCGCGTGTGAGTGCTGTTGGCGATGCAGGTTGTCATTCTTGTTGTAGCCCTGCCTGTCTCACCTAGGTTCAAGAGCCCCTGGGCATTTCATGCACATGATGAGGTACACGACGTTGCTGGAAGAAAAGGTGAACCTTCCTCTGATTTTGATTCCCGATTCTGTGTGGTATTGTATTGTGTCCGTGTGTAGAGCTTGCGCAGGTTTTGCATCTTGGCTGGCATGGTTTGTCCCGCATTCAGTGTTACTGCTGAATACTTTACCTCACCGTAATTTTCTGATATTATGGGGTTGTCGTATGATAATAAGGGGGTGCTCAGGGAAAGACCTGTTGCAGTCTTGTACTTCTGGAGGATGGCGTGCGTTTCGGTAGTTGTGTCATGGCGATCTTGCGTAGGGCTCCTAGTGGGGGTTATATGTGAACACCAAAGGTAACCTGTCGCTTTATCTTGGTTTGTATTCAAGGAGAACTTCTTGGTTATTCTGGTGGCTTGTGAAATTGCTGGTTACAATTCTGTGGTATATCCACGGTTTGATAAAGTCTGATAGCAAGGCTTTAATCCGTGGTCTCTGTTGCTGTGTCGGAAGCAATCGGTTGATCGTATGGCCTTGACTGTAGATGGTTGCATGTTTGGTGTGTGTGGGGTGGAAGCTGGTGGTCCATCAAATAGCGGCTTGTCTGTAGGTTGCGGTATACAGAGTTTGTTTGTAGGATGGTGCTTGAAAGTGCTAGGACCGTATGTAATGGTGGGGGCATAAAAGGGGTATCTAAAATAAAAGTACGCAGTACTAAGCCTAAGAGGGCAAAAGTACCGGAAGAGAGGTTGGGGGTGGGTTGTCCAGGACACCCCCCCTTTCATTGGGTTAGCCAAGGGTAGTGTACTCACGGAGTATTCTCTCCCCCCCAGAATATCCTTCCATAGCGTGTTGTGAAAGTGGGAATTGGAAAGGTTTCTCAAAAGGCGGTGTGCAGAGCAAGCAAGGAAAACGAGCGTCTGCAAGAACGCCTTCTATGGTAGATCTATGAGTTGTGGGCCACAGCAAACTTCAACGCGTTCGTTCAGAGAACTTTATCAGAGAAGCTGCTTGTAAATGTGATAATCAACAATTTAAATGACCTGGGCATTTACATTGTACGCACTTATTGATAAGTTCTCTTAAGCGAACCGCGTTGATTTGAAGTTATGGGCTGCAGGTCCCCACGAAATAAGAGACTAAAATAAGAGGATTGTATGCTTGAAGACCTGCCTCTTTTATCGTTGCTGTTGCAGCGTGCACCCCCTGGACTTAGTGTGACAGAAGGTTGTTTGTTGGTCTTTCTATAATGGGAGGTTTGTCTAGAAATGTACTCATCGGGGAAATTGGGTGTGAGTGTGAGGTATGGTAGGGTGGAAAGTATTGAGTTGCATGATAACTGTAGAGGTCTGTTCGCTAGGGTACAAATCAGGAAGGATTAGTCATCGATGTATAGGGAAGGTAGTAAGGGGTTTAGTGACAGGGGACAGAAAGTCACTTTCAGTTCGTGCGCAGAACGATGGCCATACGATCGTAGCGCCATCGCGGCCGCATAGCGGGTCCGGTGATTATGTCTGGAACGGTTATGGCATTTCACAAATGGGGAAGTCGTTAGGGGTCAGTAATAAATCAGAATGCCTGTTGACTTTCGTGAGAGCGCCTGCGTCCAGAAGTATCTGCAGGGGAAATCCCATCCTGGGTGGGCAGGGGGTGGATTGGTATAAGTGATCTACAGCATGGTGTTGCTTGTCGTAGTGTTCCTGTTGGGGGGCCAAGTGCATTCAAGTTGGCTTGTAGCGGTCAGTCGGATCCTGGATTATATATTATATCATGGAAATGAAGATTATACACACAAAAAGACATGTAGCGCCACAAAGTATTGATAGTGATATACTTAATAGTGACTAAAGTGTTAATTAATTTGAATAAACTGAGCTGTGCAGGTGTATCTATTTCTACAAAATATATATAAATTCTCAACAAAAATACATAACACAATACACCACAGAATATATATAAAAAATGTGAAAAGTGCAAAAAAGTGTAAAAAGAAAAGGAAAAGAGTCCAACCAGTCCTTTTTAGATCAGTCCATGAAAAATTGTAGATAATTGATGCTGGTGTGGGGGTCTTCGGCTGCTCTCAAATTGGATGAACCACATCCAAGATACCTAGAAAGACGAGAGAGCGCACGCCCCATAGCATAATACTGTTGATTTAATATTAAAAGGGGAAGGAAAGGGGGGGGAAAGAAATACACTCACAAGAGTCAAATTCAATTAAAACATTGTGTGAATAATTCACCACCATCCGGTCTTTACACTGCAAACGTCCACAGATCTTGCCTCCCTCAGGGCTGCGTGGAGATGGTAATGTTCATAGGAGGCCAGTGGTGTAATTCGCCGAGAAGAATTCAGTCCTTATGATTCCGTGGATCACCTCTTCCACTTGGATGGCTACAGAGTGAATCTCTCTCGTAATGACGCAATTGCGCAATAAGATTCCCTGACGCGTTTCTCCCCCTATTTCTCCCCCCCCTTTCCTTCCCCTTTTAATATTAAATCAACAGTTTTATGCAATGGGGCGTGCGCTCTCTCTTCTTTCATATATATATATATATACTAGCTGAGAGACCCGGCGTTGCCCGGGATGTAATGTTCCCGCTCCTCTCTGTCTCCTCTCTCCTCCCCCCTCTCTCTGTTTGTCCCCCATTCACATCAATCCAGTCCCCCCCCTCCCCCCTAAAGGTGTAGTCATGACCACCGTCGCTCTTTCTCGGTTTTAAGATTGCCTTTGAGTATGGCAAACACTCAGATCGGTTTATCTTATGGCCAGAGTCAGTAGAAAATGTTCGCCAACAGGACTGTCTCTTTTCCCCCCGTGCGTTTCGATCTGTTGCGATGCATTCATGCTCCCGTGTTTTAGCCCCGCCCTGTCTCACCTATGTAGTAGCAGCCCCCTGTGCATTTTCATCACATGATTAGGTACACACATGACTGGAAGAACAGGTTAACCTTCCTCTGATTGCTTGTATTATTCCGCTATTCCTTTGTGGTATTTGTTTGTGTCCGCGGTAAGATCATTGCGCAGGTTTGCATCTGTGTGGTCCTGCATGGTTTATTTTTTTGTCCGCATTCATTTTTACTTCTTAATACTTTTACTCCTAAACCGTAATCTTTTTGAGATTAATGTGGGTTGTTCTGTAAGTATATAAGGTGCTTCAGGGGAAGACCTGGTTGCATTTCTTGTATCTTCCTAGGAGGATGGTTGTAGTTTTCCTGGACGAATCATTGCGTAGGGCTCCGAGTTGTGGTTATATGTGACCACCAAGGTACCCTGGCCTGTCGCTTTTCCATCCTTCTGTTTGCTGAAATTCAAGGAGAATCACTCTTGGTATTTGGTGGCTTTGGTGAATTTGCGGTCTACAATTCTTCTGTGTTATCTCCACGTTTGTAGAAGTCTGATCGCAAGGCTTTATCCGCTTGGTCTCCTTGTCTGCTGTGTCGTAATCCTATCCGTTGTAATCGTATGGCTTGACCTGTAGCTGGTTGTGTTTGGTGTGGGTCGGGTGGAAGCTGTTGTCCCATCAAATAGCTGGCTCTGTCTGTAGGTTTGCGGTATAAGATTTGTTTGTAGGATGGGTGCTCTGAAATTGTCTAGAGGAGCGCGTATGTACTAGTGTGGGAGCATAACTGGTATCTAAAATAAAAGGCAGTTCTAAGCCTTCAAGGGCAGAAGGTACCCTGAAGGTATTGGGGTGGGTTGTCCAAGACACCCCGCCCTTCCTCCTTGTTTTAGCCCCAGTAGTGTACTCCGATATTAGTTCTATCTTTCTCCCAGAATGCCTCCCTATCAATCAGTGCTGCCGTGATTTAGGTAAAGGGTTCCAAAGCAGGGTGTGCAGCCACAGCAAAGATGAAAAGAGCATGTCTTGGCACTAACCGTCCTTTACCTTTGTAATCATATAGTTTGTGGTACAGCACAAACTTCAACGCGTTCGTGCAGAGAACTTATCAGAAGTGCTGTAAATGTTAAATCAAACAATTTCAATGCCTTGTCAGAAATTTCAACATTGTACAGCACTTCTGAGAACGTATCTCTTAACTAAACGCGTTGAAGTTATGCTTGCTGTCCCACAACTATATGAGACTACAATAAAGGACTGTTTATTGCAAGACCTGCTCTTTCATCTTTGTCTTGCGCTGCACACCCTGCCTTGCGTTTGAATACAGAGGTCGTAGTTGGTTTGTTTTCTTTATATATGGTGGTTTCTAGGAAAATGTACTTCATCCGGGGAGATTGGGTGGAGTTTTGATGTTTGATGTCGGGTGGAAAGTATTGAAGTTTGTCATAGGAAACTGTAGGAGGTCCTGTTCGCCAGAGGTCCAATCACTGAGGAGTCATCGAGTGGTAGCGAAGGTAATGTAAGGGTTTCAAGTACAGGTGGACAGGAAGTATTCCTTTCCAGTTTGTATGGCGCAGAACAGAATTGGCATACTGTGGTTGCGCATCCGGTACCATAGAGCGGTCCCGGTTTGTCTGAAGTATTGTCATTTCACCAAGTGATGTAGTTTATGGGCTCAGATAAAGTCTGATGCATTTAGTCACTGTCTCTGTGATGGCCTCCTGCGGTCCCAGAAAGTATCTGCCGGGCTGAAATCCCATCCCGTGGGGAGGTTGGGAGAAAGTGACATCTACATCCATGGTTTCTAGTATTGTTTCCTGTTGGGGAGGGGGCAATTGCATTCAGTTTGTTTAGCAGTCTGTGGTTATCCCTGGATATACTATATCTTATATAATATTATATGACAACACAAAGAATGTGACGCCAAGTAATGATAAGATGAATATACTTCATAGTGACTAAAGTGTTCAATTAATTGAATAACTGAATCTGGTGTC
This sequence comes from Ascaphus truei, assembly GCA_036426205.1. NCBI lineage: Eukaryota > Metazoa > Chordata > Amphibia > Anura > Ascaphidae > Ascaphus > Ascaphus truei. Next base: position 4,092 of record WSYH01009665.1, on the reverse strand, counting down.
AGGTGGGATCTTATTTCTACAAATATATAAAAATTCTCAACAAAAATACATAACACAATACAAACCACAAGAATGATATAAAAAATGTAAAAGGGCAAAAATTGTAAAACGAAAAGAATGCGTCCAACCACCCTTTTTAGAATATCAGTCCCCTGAAAAATTGTAGATAATTGAATGCTGGTTGTGGGGGTCTTCGGCGCTCCAAATGGATGAACCTCCATCAAGATGCCCTAGAAAACTGAGAGAGAGCAGCACGCCCCATAGCATAATACTGTTGATGATTAATATTAACAGGGGAAGGAACGTGGGGGGGGGGTGGGAAGAATACACTCACAAGAGTCAAATTCAAAGTTAAAACATTGTGTGAATAATTCACCACCCATCCGGTCTTTACAAACTGCAAACGTGGCCACGAGATCTGCACTCCTCGGGTGCGGGAGATGGTACATGTTCATAGGAGGCCAGTGTTAATTTCGCGCCGAGAAAAACATTCCAGTCTTATGATTTCCGTGGATCACCTCTTCTCACTTGGATGCTTAGCAGAGTTGAATCTCTCTCGTAATGACGCCAATTGCGCATAAGATCCCTGACGGCGTTTCTTCTCCCCTCCTTTCTCCCCCCCCCTGCCATTCCTTCCCCTTTAATATTACCTCAACAGTTTTATGGCATGGGGCAGTGCGGCTCTCTCTTTCGTCATATTATATATATCCTGCTGAGAGACCCCGTTGGCCCCGTCTTAATGTTCCCGCTCCTCCTCCTGTCGTCCTCTCTCTCCCTCCCCCCTCGTCTCTGTTGTGTCCCACCGTCTCACATCACATCAGTCCCCCCCCTCCCTCCTTTGACGTTCTCGTCTTGTCGTCCCCCTTGTACAGCTTCCATGCGTTGAGTGCGAGTCAGTCATTGTGTTGGCGTCAGTCAGTCAGGCTCAGTGTGTGTGTGTTGTGTGTGTGTGCGCGCTGGCGGCATGCGGTCGTCAGTGAGTCTGACTGCAGAAACAACACACACCACACAGACTGAGTGGAACGCCCACAACCACACACACCACTCACACACCACACACAAATCATGGGTGCGCCTGCATGTGTGCCTCAGTCATGTCAGTGTGGTTGCGTGTGCGCGTCAGCCGTGTGTGTGGTGTTGTCAGTGTGTGTGTTTAGTGTTGTGTGTGTGTGTCAGTGTGTGTGCGCCAGTCGTGTGTTGTGCGCCAGTCATGTGTGTGTGGGCCATGGTGTGTGGCGCGTCAGTGACGCGCAGTAACAGTTCTGCAGTCATCTCACAGGGTGTGTGTGCTGTGCGTCATGTCAGGGGTCGGTGTGTGTGCTCGCAGGTGTCGTTCTAGTCATGGGTGTGTGCGTTGGTCAGTTGCCCAGAGTGGTAGTGTGCGTGTGAATCAAGTGTGGGTTGCCTGGCGTCGTCAGTCATGGTATTGCTTGCGTAAGCCGGCGATGGGGGCAGCGCAGTCTGTGTGTGTGTGTGTTGTGTGTTGTGTGTGTGCGTCAGTCAGTATGTGGTCTCAGGTGTGTGCGTTAGTCAGGGTGGTGTACGCGCGTCAGTCAGTTGTGTGTGCGCGTCGCCAATTCATGTGTCCAGGCAGTCATATGTGTGTGTGCCTCATCATGTTTGCTGCGGCGTTGAGTCAGTGAGTCCAGGAGATCAGTTAGTCATGAGTCAGTGGGGTGTGTGGGGTGTGTGGGTGTGTGGGTGTGTGGGTGTGTACGCACTCAGTCAGTGTTTGTGTGTGTTCGTCAGTCATGTGTGTGTCATGTGTGTGTCAGTGTGTGTGTCAGTGTGCGCGTCATGTGCGCGTCAGTCAGCGTGTGTGTGTGCGCGCGTCAGTCAGCGTGTTTTGGCTCGCGTGGCCGTCCAGTCGCGGTGTGTGTGTGTGTGCGCGTCAGTCAGCGTGTGTGTGGTGTGTGCGCGTCAGTCAGCATGTGTGTGTGGGCCGTCAGTCCAGCGTGTGTGTTGTGCGCGTCAGTCAGCGTGTGTGTGTGTGCGCGTCAGTCAGCGTTGTGTATGTGCGCGGTCAGTCACGTGTGTGTGCGCATCATCATCGTTTTGTGTGTTTCGTGTCAGTCAACGCGTGTGGGTGCGTGTGTGCGCGTTTCGCGTGTGTGTGCGTGCGTCGCCAGTCAGGTTTTGTTCGCGCGCCAGTCAGGGTGTGTGTGCGCCGGTCAGTCACGGGTGGTGTGCCGCACGCGTCAGTCAGGTTGTTTTGTGGTCGCTCGCTTTGTGTGTTTGCCGCTCAGTCAGGGTTGTGTGTGCGCGCGTCAGTCAGGTGTGTGGCCGCGCGTCATCAGGGTGTTTGTGCGCGCATCATTCAGGGTTGTGTGCGCCATCAGTCGGGTGTGTGCCGACGCACATCAGGGTGTGGTGCACGCGTCAGTCAGGGTGTGTGTGCGCGTGTCGTCAGGGTGGTGTGTGCGCGGTCAGTCTGGTGTGTGTGCGCACGTCAGTCAGGTGTGTGGCGGCGTCAGTCAGGTGTGTGTGTGCGCGCGTCAGTCAGGGTGTGTGTGGCGGCGTACAGTCAGGGGGTGTGTGCCGCCAGTCCGGGGTGGGGTTGCGTCAGTCAGGGGGTTGTGTGGTGCGTCAGTCATGGGGTGTGTGCTGGCGTCAGTCATGGGGTGTGTTCGTGCGTCAGTCATGGGGTGTGTGCTGCCGCGTGGCAGCGCCGCCATGTGTGTGTCACGTCAATCATCTGTGTGGTGTGTGTGCGTCAGTAAGGGGTTGTGTGTGTGTGTTATCGTAAGGGGTTGTGTGTGGTGTGCATGCAGTAGGGGTTGTGTGTGTGGTGCGTGGCAGTCAGTCATTTCTTGTGTGTGGCGCCAGGGAGTGTGTGTGCGTCTTCAGTCAGGGTTGTCGTGCGCCATCAGGTGTGCTCAGCCAGTCAGTGTGTGTGTGGTGTGTGTGTGTGTACCTCCTTGCGCCAGCCGGTGCTCCCGGCCACGGGGGGGGGGGTTGTGTGTGTGTGGGGGGGGGTTGTGTGTGTGTTGGGGGGGTTTTGGTGTGTGGGGGGGTTGTGTGGGAGTGGAGGGGTTTGTGGGGGGAGGTGGAGGCTTTACTCCGCACAGGGACATCCCTGGCCGCGCCACTGTTCTCCTATGAAAGTTGCGTGTAGTATGGATTGATGTTTTTGGTATTTGTCGGCTCTACTTCTTCCCTTATAGCGCCACCGGTGGTCCGGCGAGGAGGCCGGCCGGTTGTGTTTGGGGTGTGCCGTTTCTGGATGCTGTTAAATACCTATAGCGCTATCCCCTGTGCTCCGTCTATCTTAGGACCCGGGGCATTTTTCTCCCTGCTTTCTTCGCGTCATCTACCTGCGGAAGCCGTTTCTCGGGCCCGGATGAGAAGAGTGAGTGGGCATCGGCGGCGGGTGAGAGGTGGCGGGAGTTTTGCTGGCGGCGGGAGTTGGACTTTGCGGCTCGTGGTGAAGAGGAGCTTTGGCGCAGGGGAGAGCTGAGGTTGGCCGGTAAGGGGGGCGGGGGTTTTGCGTGGAGGGGGGATTGCGGTGAGTGGTAGGCGGGGGGGGGGTTTGCGTTGATTGGGGGGCGGGGGGTTTGGCGGGGGGTGTGGCGGGAGGTTTTTGCGGTGAGGCTGGTGGGGCGGGGGTTTGGTCCGGGGAGGGGTCGGGGAGTTTGCGGTGAGGGGGAGCGGGGGGTTTGCGGTGAGAGGGGGGGGCCAGAAAAGCGGGGGGTCTGGAGGTGGCACCCACCCAAACGATCGTGTATTAGTGGACTGGCGCTATCGTGCGGTGTGTGATGTGGTTGTGTGGTGGAGTGGTGTGTGTTGTCTCTCCTTTGTGCCCGTCACTCCGCCTCAGGCCAATGAGAGGTGTGCTAGGGGGGCGGGCGGCACAAGGGAGCAATCTCATTGGCCTGGCCCAGGTCCAATGGGATTGCCGCTAGGGACACAGGGAGGGTACACATACAGACATAGAAACATATGACTTTTTTGAGAAAATATAGTAGTTCAGATTATATATATATTATACTAATACTATATATACTACTATATATATATTATATATTACATATCTCTACTATATACTCTATCTCTAATATATCTCTCTATATCTTCTTATCTCTCTATACCATT
>WSYH01009664.1:0-25323 GCA_036426205.1 Ascaphus truei | reverse complement strand
TGTGGCGAAAATGGGGGTAATCAGCGCATTAATAAAGGCAGTGGGCTCAGCTGGTTACCCCTATTTTGCGTTGGGGATGAAGGGGTTAATTCTATATGCATGGCTGTCCCCATTTTGCAGGCTAATCTCTACCTGCAGTGAAGTGCCTTTCTGTTGCTGTTTTAAAATGTACAGGCAGGATGCTATTTTTTTGTCTGCCTGCCTTTGTAAGGCAGTAAGGACCAAATGTTATGCATACAGGAGCCCCCTGTTGGGATGAAAGATCCCAGATTCGTAAAGTGTCACTTAATCAGGATGTTTCTGAGTAGCAGATCCTGTTACACCTCCTGGATATTTCACACCTCGGGACCCAAACTCCAGACATTGCGTCCCCAGAAATGAGTGGCCCCTTTTTACTTAGCAGTGCTACCAAGCTGCTTACTGAGCATGCTCAGAGATACCTGAGCTGGCTGTAGGACTGGCCCATGTGACCTGGCAGGTTCTGATAGAGGAAGATAATTCCTTGCCAATGGGATGAGGCTAATGTATCCCTTCAAAGGCCCTTGTCCTTAAAAAGGCCTGTACCCCTCATTCCTGGGTGATTCCTGTGTTATTGCTGTGGCTGTTACCTGATTTCTTCAAGCGGATAAGACCTAAGTACAGCGGCTACGATTCCAGAACGCAAGGGGTTAAAAACATCGCAACAAGGAAACTTGCCCTGCTTCAGGATTTCGTTAGCCCTGGGGATTCCAGCAAATCCCAGAGAACCAGAAAAGACTTTGCCCATTCACAGAAGGATTGGACTGGGGCTATTTATTTGGCAATTTGCAAATGGACTACATTTTAAAGAACAATCTTCTGGGTTTTTTGGCACCTTTCTGGACATTATCCTCTGTTTCTCTACCGTGAGTGTAATTATTAAGTTTATTCTGCAGTTGTCGTGTGTTTGCCTATCAAGGGAATAAATCTCAGTTTATTTTGCTCAACCTGTTCTGCTCAATCAGGACCCACGAAATATAAATGTGTTATTAAGCGCGTCTCCCATGACAGTGGTCCAAGCCCAGCCACCGCTCTGGTGATGGACAGGACCAGCGTGGGAGTGACGCGCGCTCTCGGCTCCGCCACCTGACCTCCGTGACACGCACGGGTCGACGCGTGATTGTTCCTGTCCCCTCTTGCTCTAAGGACATTCAGAACCGGCGTGGGAGTGACACGTGCTCCAGGCTCCGCACCCTGACCTCCGTGATGTGCGTGGCCATCTCCGATTAGGCTGCATCATAGGGCACACCTGTGTGCACCAACAGCCTAACGGTGCTTACTTCCTGGTTCCACCCTGGCTAGCTATTGGAGGCTCTGCCTTTATATACCTTGAGTCTGCTCTCATTCCTTGCTGAGCATAGTCTAGTGTGACGTCGGGCCCCTGCTGCATTCCATAGTTACATAGTTACATAGTTACATAGTAGATGAGGTTGACTAAAGACATAGGTCCATCAAGTTCAACCTATGCTAAATTTAGACAACAGATACTTTATCCTATACCTATACTTACTTATTGATCCAGAGGAAGGCAAACAAAAAACCCCATTAAAGGGAAAATAAATTCCTTCCTGACTCCAAGAATTGGCAATCGGATAATCCCTGGATCAACATCCTTCCCATGTATACTTATTTGGTATATCCCTGTATACCTTTCCCATCTAAAAAGATCACTCCGGGATGAAGCCCACCCATGGGCGAAACGCGTAGAGTGTCCGCTTTTGGTAGCTACATATGACTTTCTTGGCGTGACTCCTACTGCATGATTCTGTGTCTATGGACTTTTCTGATTCATCTCGAGCACACATTGGAGCCAAACCACCAGGGACTGACCCCTCTTGCTATTTTGTGACAGCTGAGTATTATTCCCCTGCTGCCTGGTGTCATTGGTCCTCGTGGGATCTGCACTCATGTGTGTTTGAACTATCCTCTAGCACTGCATTTGACACTTTTGTAAAGCCATGTTTTTTGTTTGCTTATGTGCTATGACCATAGATACTTCATGCATTCATGCTGTTTGATTATTAATCATTTTTTGTATTTGCTGACCAGGGTATGAGTTTGGTTATTTCTTTTTTCTCCCTTGTGTTTTTCCCTTGGTTGAAGTTAGATTTTTGTCTTATATACACTTTTGTGTATATAGGGTTATTAATGTCATACTTTTCCTTATGCCTCTAGTTACACTTTATATTTTGTAGCGGGGTCTTTTTTCTTTAAGGGTTTTTTCTTTGTCCCACTGAGCTTTTTTGTGTCAATTTATATTGTATTTATGATTTAGACACATTCTAGTTATTGGTTCATTTATCAGCATTTATTTGGTGTATATTTTTAGAGAGTCACTGTCTGTGTACTTTTAGCTGCCATTAGTGTGTTTATGTTTTTAAGTTAGTGTTTCTTGCTGCTCCATTAATAAAACCTTGTTCGTTTTCTGCTTTGACAGAGCATCCGGGTCTTTTTGCTATATTCTATTTGATTATTTTTGTGGTATATTTTAGAGTGCTATTTAAGGGGATTGTCTTAGTCTTTTCTTGTATGTTTTATATTATCTTTTATCCCCCAGCACCAGCAGTTTACCCTCATTATTTCATTTCTGACTCTTTGGGTTTACTTTTTATACCTAATCAGTTAGTGATATTTAGGGTCTGGTTTATCCACCTATATATAGTGTGAGCAACATCTCCTTTTTGTGTGTTTGCCATCTAAAAAGATGTCCAACCTTTTTTTGAACAAATCTATTGTATCTGCCACCACAGTCTCCATGGGTAATGAATTCCACATTTTAACTACACTTACTGTAAAGAACCCTTTCCTTTGTTGCTGGTGAAATCTCCTTTCCTCCAAACTTAAGGGATGGCCCCGAGTCCTTAGTACTGCCCATGGGATGAATAGTTCTTTTGAAAGCTCCTTGTTTTGTCCACGAATATATTTGTATATAGTTATCATATCCCCTCTTAGACGCCTCTTTTCTAATGTAAATAAATCTAATTTAGCTAGCCTCTCCTCATAAGTTAGATTGTCCACCCCCTTTATTAATTTGGTGGCTCTTCTCTGCACTCTCTCTAGTTCCATAATGTCTTTTCTTAGGATTGGTGCCCAAAATTGTACTCCATATTCAAGGTGTGGTCTTACTAGTGCTTTGTAAAGGGGTATAATTATGTTTACTTCCCTTCCATCCATTGCCCGTTTGATGCAAGATAAGATCTTGTTTGCCTTTGCAGCTACTGCATGACATTGACCACTATTGCTAAGCCTGCAGTCTACAAGCACTCCTAAATCCTTCTCCATCAAGGATTCCCCCAATATATCTCCAGTTAATTTGTAAGTCGCCTTTTTATTCTTGCATCCCAAATGCATAACCTTACATTTATCTGTATTAAACCTCGTCTGCCGTTTACCTGCCCACGTTTCCAGTCTCTCAAAGTTCTTCTGAAGAGAAATTACATCCTGCTCTGATTCTATTACCTTACACAATTTAGTATCATCAGCAAAAATGGAGACTTTGCTCTCGATCCCAACCTCAAGGTCATTAATAAACAAGTTAAAAAGCAGGGGTCCCAGTACCGATCCCTGAGGTACTCCACTCACGACTTTAGCCCAACCTGAAAAAGTTCCATTTATGACAACCCTCTGTTGTCTGTCCTTTAACCAGTTTTCAATCCAGGTGCATATATTATTACTGAGTCCAATTTTCTTTATTTTGTACACCAACCTCTTGTGTGAAACCGTATCAAAAGCCTTTGCAAAATCTAAATAGACCGCATCAACTGCATTACCCTGATCTAAATTCCTACTTACCTCCTCAAAGAAACAAATAAGGTTAGTTTGGCAAGATATACCCTTCATAAATCCATGCTGACTATTACTAATAATTTTATTTTCCATTAGGTATTCCTGAATATTATCCCGTATTAAACCTAGAAGTAGTTTCCCTACTATTGAAGTCAGGCTTACACGTCTGTAATTTCCCGGTTGTGATCTAGCTCCCTTTTTAAATATAGGCACCACATCTGCTTTACGCCAATCTTGTGGTACTGAGCCTGTGAAAATGGAGTCCTTGAATATTAAATATAATGGTTTTGCTATTACTGAGCTTAACTCCTTGAGAACTCTTGGATGTAAGCCATCAGGGCCAAGTGCCTTATTTACTTTAATTTTTTCAACTCGCTTATGAACTTCTTCCTCAGTTAACCAATTGTTCATTAATATGGAGGTTGTGGCTTCCTCCTGCGGCACTACTATTGAACTTGATTCTTCCCTGGTAAACACAGAGGCAAAGAATTTGTTTAATACCTCAGCTTTTTCCTTATCTCCAATAATCTGCCTACCCATCTCACACTGAAAGGGTCCTATATTTTCTTTTCTCATTTTTTTGTTAATTAGGTACTTAAAGAACTTTTTAGGGTTGACCTTACTTTCTATTGCAATTCTTTTTTCATTATCCATTTTTGCTTATTTGATTGCCTTTTTGCAATTTTTGTTACATTCCTTAACATTCTGATACGTTGTCTCTGTCCCTTCTGACTTAAAGAATCTAAACGCCTTCCTCTTCTTGTCCATTTCCTCCCCTACCTGTTTATTTAGCCACATTGGTTTTGACTTATTTCTTTTATACTTATTACCCAAGGGTATACACTGATAATAATAATTTTGTTTTCCATTAGGTATTCCTGAATATTATCCCGTATTAAACCTTCAAGTAGTTTCCCTACTATTGAAGTCAGACTAACAGGTCTGTAATTTCCCGGTTGTGATCTAGCTCAATTTTTAAATATAGGCACCACATCTGCTTTACGCCAATCTTGTGGTACTGAGCCTCTGGAAATGGAGTCCTTGTATATTAAATATAATGGTTTGGCTTTTACTGAGCTTAACTCCTTGAGAACTCTTGAATGTATGCTATCGGGACCAGGTGCCTTATTTACTTTAATTTTTTCAAGTCGCTTATGAACTTCTTCCTCAGTTAACCAATTGTTCATTAATTCCAGTTCGTGTTACCTTGCCTTGCCGATTAACCTCTTGTTGCCTACCTTGCTTGTCTTTTGTATTCCGCACCTCTCCTGATCTGGATACAAATGACCATTCTCCTGTCTCCAGTACTGACCTTGGCTAAGTACTCCAACGATCCGATACTCTCCTATCCTGAAACTGGCTACGTACCCGACTATCCGCTACTCACCAATCCTGAACTTGGCTACGCACTCCGATGATCCGCAACTCTCCACTCCAGACCTGGCAAGTACTTACACTACTCTCAAATCTATAACCCTGACCTGGCTTGAACGACTACTCTACATCCTAGGCGCGCCCGCGTGGCTGTGAGTCAGCGTTAAGCAATTCCCCATCTCAGCACCGTGGTCGCGCTTCGTTTGTGGTGAGCTACGTGTTACAGAAAGGTGCTCAGAAGTCTTGAGTGGTGCCGACACATGGAAACCTTGGTACACGCGTACAACTGTAATCGCCACGAGTCCACCGGGTTTTCCCTGTACTTTCTCATGTTCCGGCGAGAAGCCAGGCTACCGTGGATGTGTGTCTGAGGGTATAAACCGATGGGGTACCCAACACTACGCATTTCAAATATGTGCAACGGCTTCAGGAGAGTCTGCAACAGGCCTATCGGCTGGCTGAGAATTCCTCTGCTCATCTCAACGTCAACAACAAGAGGCGCTATGACCACAAGGTCAGACACTGTGAAATCCGTTCTGGAGATGCCGTGCTTCTCCGCAATCTCGGAATTCCCGGGAAATATTAACTAGCCGACTGTTGCCGTGATGGTGTATTTGAGGTTGAGTCGCAGATGCCAGGCCTCCCGGTCTACCACATAAAAGACGCGGATGGCCGTGTAAGGGTCTGGCACCGTATGCACCTTCTCCCTATTCCACAAATGGAAGACGATGAGCCCGAAATACTGGCTACACCAGTGGACGGTGAGCCGGAACAAGTGGAGGCTGCCAAAGACACCAACCATTAGTCCACCAAAGACAGCACCGATCCTTATGGAGGGACCCTCTCAAATGGGACCCCAAACTCATGGAGCACCTCCCGGAGGAGCTACAGGTAAAGGGGCCCGACGAGTCAACCTCTGGATCCTAGAAGCCCGTGCTTCGTGACATCACCGGGCAGGTACCCAACGCATCAGTGCACCAACTCAAACACTATAGTGGGGCAGCGCTGTCACACACACCTTGGGTGGGGGAGCGGAGCACTGGAGGGTACGTCCGTGCTTGGCATGGTTTGTAGTATATATATAACCTAGGTTATTTAGGTTCAGTAAAACTGTTATCTTTCATAAGTGTGTGTTTTATTGCAATGCGGGTCCTGTAGCGGGGTTATTCTACATCATAGAATCCTGTACAGGTGGAGGCGCTACCGACCGAACATCGATTCAGGTATACCCCAGGTTCCCAGTAGTGGAGACTCAGATCTCCTGTGCACCACAGGTATTGCACCATTTTCACACACCGTAGCCACATATCTCTCAGGGGGTGGGGAAAGTGCGCTACATCTGTATAAGCGCAGATTTAGGCCGGTTCTATACAGCGTGCACGCGCAACGCTGTGCGCGCGGCAGTTTTAGTTGGCTGAGGTTAGTCAGGGAGCGTGGAACCGGCCGATGGGGGGGAAGATGGAGAAAATAAAGAATTTGCGCTGCGACCGCCACTGAAATGTATGTATATGTGTGTATATGTGAAAAACAGAATGTGAATCCCTGCGCTTCTCCCTTTGGGATAGCAATAAATGGATATATATATATATATATATATATATATATATATATATATATATTCCTGTCTCCAGTACTGACCTTGGCTAAGTACTCCAACGATCCGATACTCTCCTATCCTGAATCTGGCTACGTACCCGACTATCCGCTACTCCCCAATCCTGAACTTGGCTACGCACTCCGATGATCCGCAACTCTCCACTCCAGACCTGGCAAGTACTTACACTACTCTCAAATCTATAACCCTGACCTGGCTTGAACGATTACTCTACATCCTAGGCGCGCCCGCGTGGCTGTGAGTCAGCGTTAAGCAATTCCCCATCTCAGCACAGCGGTCGTGCTTCGTTTGTGGTGAGCTCCGTGTTACATAAAGGCGCTCAGAAGTCTTGAGTGGAGCCGACACATGGAAACCTTGGTACACGCGTACAACTGTAATCGCCATGAGTCCACCGGGTTTTCCCTCTACTTTCTCATGTTCCGGCGAGAAGCCAGGCTACCCGTGGATGTGTGTCTGAGGGTATAAACCGATGGAGTACCCAACACGACGCATTTCAAATATGTGCAAAGGCTTCAGGAGAGTCTGCAACAGGCCTATCAGCTGGCTGAGAATTCCTATGCTCAGTTCAACGCCAACAACAAGAGGCGCTATGACCACAAGGTCAGACACCGTGAAATCCATCCTGGAGATGCCGTGCTTCTCCGCAATCTCGGAATTCCCGGGAAACATTAACTAGCCGACTGTTGGTGTGACGGTGTATTTGAGGTCGAGTCGCAGATGCCAGGCCTCCCGGTCTACCACATAAAAGATGCGGATGGCCGTGTAAGGGTCTGGCACCGTAAGCACCTTCTCCCTATTCCACAAATGGAAGATGATGAGCCCGAAATACCGGCAACACCAGTGGACGGTGAGCCGGAACAAGTGGAGGCTGCCAAAGACAACAACCATAAGTCCACCAAAAATGCACCGATCGTTATGGATGGACCCTCTCAAATGGGACCCCAAAGTCATGGAGTACCTCCCGGAGGAGCTACAGGTAAAGGGGCCTGACGAGTCAACCTCTGGATCCTTGAAGCCGTGCTTCGTGGCATCACCGGGCAGGTACCCAACGCATCAGTGCACCAACTCAAACACTATAGTGGGGCAGCGCTGTCACACACACCTTGGGTGGGGGAGCGGAGCATTGGAGGGTATGTCCGTGCGTGGCATGGTTTGTAGTATATATATATATATCCTAGGTTATTTACGTTCAGTAAAACTGTTATCTTTCATAAGTGTGTGTTTTATTGAAATGCGGGTCCTGTAGCGGGGTTATTCTACATCATAGAATCCTGTACAGGTGGAGGCGCTACCGATCGAACGTCGATTCAGGTATACCCCAGGTTCCCAGTAGTGGAGACCCAGATCTCCTGTGCACCACAGGTATTGCATCATTTTCACACATCGTAGCCACATATCTATCAGGGGGTGGGGAAAATGCGCTAAATCTGTATAAGCGCAGATTTAGGCCGGTTCTATACAGCATGCACGCGCAACGCTGTGCGCGCTGCAGTTTTAGTTGGCTGAAGTTAGTCAGGGAGCGTGGAACCGGCCGACGGGGGGGAAGATGGAGAAAATAAAGAATTTGCGCTGCTACCGCCGCTGAAATGTATGTATATGTGAAAAACAGAATGTGAATCCCTTCGCTTCTCCCTTTGGGATAGCAATAAATGTATATATATATATAGTGTGTGAAAATCTATAAGATAAAGGAGACTTTTGGTTTACATCCTTTGATCAAATAATGCCAAGCTTGCTAACCACGTCAAAGTAAGTCTCTATAGCATGTGTGTATGTGTATGTGTATGTGTGTATATGTGTGTACAGTGGTGTGAAAAAGAAAGTACACCCTCTTTGAATTCTATGGTTTAACATATCATGACATAATAAGAATCATATGTTCTTTAGCAGGTCTTAAAATTAGGTACTGTAAATACAACCTCAGATAAACAACAACACATGACATATATATACAAAAATATTCCCGCCACTCAAAAGTGATACAGAAAAAGTGGATGGATCAGCCAAAAGAATTGAATGGTATACAAACACTGTGCAACAAAAGAAAAATACAAACTGCTGATGTCTAAAAAGATGCACCACTAAAGAAGGAGTAATCTAAGTCAAAGAGCAGGGAGAGAAACAGGGAGGGAGGGAAGAAAAGGATGGGAAAAGGGAGGTGGGGGGTTGTAAGGAAACAAGGGGGGGAGGAAAGTCCAGGACAAGGGGGCCAACGAACATTTCGGGCTATATGACCCCTTCTTCAGGCCCGCTCCCAGGGAGACCGTAGTCCCCATGTACTTCCCTGTACCCCGTGACTCAAATCCCTGAGGCCTCAGATAAACAACAACACATGACACATTACACCGTGTCATGATTTATTTAACAAAAATAAAGCCAAAATGGAGAAGCCATGTGTGAAAAACTAAGTACACCTTATGATTCAATAGCTTGTAGAATCACCTTTAGCAGCAATAACTTGAAATAATCGTTTAGAACCCAGACAGGCGTCAGCACTACAAAAGGGGGGCGTTTGTCACAATATATATATACTGCATTACAATTCATGAATTTATGCCATCTGGTAGACACGCGAAGCATTGCAGCCTATTAAATCCTAATCATTATCATTTAACAGATCAGCCGCCCGTCAGCCAGGCATGAACCCAGGCTGGGAAGGCAAACGCAACGGGGCTTGTCAGAGGTGAGGAGCGGCGCATTCCAGGTATCTGCCAGGTACATACTGGGTATTTGCTCGAATAAAGTGTGTCGGTGCAGTATGTGTGTATATGTGTGTGTATGTGTGTATATGTATGTGTATGTGTGTATATGTATGTGTGTGTGTGTGTGTGTGTGTGTGTGTGTGTGTGTGTGTGTGTATATGTGTGTACAGTGGTGTGAAAAAGAAAGTACACCCTCTTTGAATTCTATGGTTTTACATATCATGACATAATAACAATCATCTGTTCCTTAGCAGGTCTTAAAATTATGTAAATATAACCTCAGATGAACAACACATGACATATATAAACAAAAATGTTCCTGCCACTCAAAAGTAATACAGAAAAAGTGGATGGATCATCCAAAAGAATTGAATGGTATACAAACACTGTGCAACAAAAGAAAAATACAAACTGCTGATGTCTAAAAAGATGCACCACTAAAGAAGGAGTAATCTAAGTCAAAGAGCAGGGAGAGAAACAGGGAGGGAGGGAAGAAAGGGAGGGGGGGATTGTAAGGAAAGAAGGGGGGGGGGAGGAAAGTCCAGGGCAAGGGGGCCAACGAACGTTTCGGGCTATATGACCCCTTCTTCAGGCCTGTTCCCAGGGAGACCGTAGTCCCCTGGTACTTCCCTGTACCCCATGACTCAAATCCCTGAGGCCTCAGATAAACAACAACACATGACATATTACACCGTGTCATGCTTTATTTAACAAAAATAAAGCCAAAATGGAGAAGCCATGTGTGAAAAACTAAGTACACTTTATGATTCAATAGCTTGTAGAACCACCTTTAGCAGCAATATCTTGAAGTAATCGTTTTCTATATGACTTTATCAGTCTCTCAGATCGTTGTGGAGGAATCTTGGCACACTCTTCTTTAGAATGTTGTTTCAGTTCATTGAGGTTTGTGGGCATTTGTTTATGCACAGCTCTAAGGTCCAGCCACAGCATTTCAATCGTGTTGAGGTCTGGACTTTGACTAGGCCATTGCAACACCTTGATTCATTCTGCTGTAGATTTGCTGGTGTGCTTGGGATCATTGTCCTGTTGCATGACCCAATTTCGGCCAAGCTTTAGCTATCTGACAGATGGCCTCACATTTGACTCTAGAATACTTTGGTATACAGAGGAGTTCATGGTCGACTCAATGACTGCAAGGTTCCCAGGTCTGTGGCTTCAAAACAAGCCCAAATCATCACCCCTCCACCACCGTACTTGTCAGTTGGTATGAGGTGTTTGTGCTGATATGCTGTGATTGGTTTTCGCCAAACCTGGCGCTGTGCATTATGGCCAAACATCTCCACAAAGGACATTGTTCCAGAAGTCTTGTGGTTTGTTCAGATGCAACTTTGCAAACCTAAGGCCGTGCGTATAGTGCCTGCGACGGGCGACAGCGATGTTGCCCAAAAACAAATGCATTGCTAATAGTAGCTCAACTCACACAGGCATGTTTGAGCCCCTCTGCCCGTGTGAGTTGAGCTACTATTACAGTAGCATTTTTATTATACCCTGCCATCCCCTTGTGTGTGTCAATACCTGTGGTCACACATTATTTCTGCTCATCATTTTTTTTTTTTTTTTATGCGCTCACCACTCTTCTCTGATTATGTTAACACACACCTGAATGCACCAGACCAGCAAACTGCTAAAACTTCGGCTTTTATGGAGGTGGTCACACTTGCTGATGATCAATTAATCAAGGGCATTTGATTAGCAGCACCTGTCTGCCACTTAGCATCTTCATTCCTATGGAAGCAGTAAGGGTGTACTTAGTTTTTCCAAACAAAGCTTCTCCATTTTGGCTTTATTTTTGTTAAATAAATCATGACACGGTGTAATATGTCATGTGTTGTTGTTCATCTGAGGTTGTATTTACCTAATTTTAAGACCTGCTAAGGAACAGATGATTGTTATGTCCTTATAGGGGGACGCTCACAGAGGTATGCAAGGGAGACTGGTTATGGTGAAATTAAATAAAGCTTTTATTGCGCCTGTTTCCTTAATATCAGGAAACCATTCCAACAAGGGGTAAACAAAGCTTCTTTTCTTGGGAGTTTCTAGTGAAATACTATGCAGTCCACAACTCCCTTTAGATAAGCATGTCTCCCAGCCCCAAACATATACCATGAAATGAGCAGATATAAAAAGTCTTATAAATGAAAGTCTTATCTGTACCTTGTGGTTTGGATGGAAAATCTTCTCTGTTCCTGGTTGCTAGCTTTTCTTCAGGGTTTGTCAGCGTTCAGGTTTAGAAGTTTGCCCTGTGTCTTGCAAGCAGCCTCTTCTGATATACTCAATACGGCTGTCCCCATGTCAGTCTCACAAGTTGTGAGAATAAGGGACAACCACACCAGAATGAACCAGACCAGCAAACTGCTAAAACTTCGGCTTTTATGGAGGTGGTCACACTTGCTGATGATCAATTAATCAAGGGCATTTGATTAGCAGCACCTGTCTGCTACTTAGCATCTTCATTCCTATGGAAGCAGTAAGGGTGTACTTAGTTTTTCCAAACATAGCTTCTCCATTTTGGCTTTATTTTTGTTAAATAAATCATGACACGGTGTAATATGTCATGTGTTGTTGTTCATCTGAGGTTGTATTTACCTAATTTTAAGACCTGCTAAGGAACAGATGATTGTTATGTCCTTGTAGGCGGACGCTCACAGAGGTATGCAAGGGAGACTGGTTATGGTGAAATTAAATAAGGCTTTTATTGCGCCTGTTTCCTTAATATCAGGAAACCATTCAAACAAGGGGTAAACAAAGCTTCTATTCTCTTGGGAGTATTTCTAGTGAAATACTATGCAGTCCACAACTCCCTTTAGATAAGCATGTCTCCCAGCCCCAAACATATACCATGAAATGAGCAGATATAAAAAGTCTTATAAATGAAAGTCTTATCTGTACCTTGTGGTTTGGANNNCGGGGAACATCTGTCTCTGTTCTCTGGTTGCTACCTTTTTTCGGGTGTTCAGCGTTCAGGTTTTTAGAAGTTTTGCCCGTGTTTGCAAGCAGCCTCTTTCTGATAGACTCAAGACGCCCTGTCCCTGTCAGTCTCACAAGTTTGTGAGAATAAGGGACAACCCTTCTTCCTGTCACAAAAGACAGGCTTTTCTAAGCAATCAGGCAGGTGGTGTTTGTTAATTGACTACCAGCAATTAACCACCACATGCTGGATTAGAGGCACATTACCTGAAACAGGGATAACTCCCCGTTACATACCTCCCCTGTTTGTGGGAAGCTGGGCTTGCCACGGCCAAAGCCCATCCTTCCACTACTCTAGTCTGAATCTCTGTGACTTGAATGAGAGTGGATGGAGGAAGAGAAACCTCAATCCCGCTGGGATTGGAGCCCTTTCTCCAGTTATTATTTTGTTTCCGCCTGAAGGTGCTTGAGATCAGCACTCCTCAGTCGCTCGAGGAGGATTTTTCTAAGTATAGTCTTTTTGCTATGTGCACGGTTGTTATAGTTTCCCTCGCGTCGGGTGCTCGTCTTATTGGTGGCAGACTGTATGGCAGCATGTTGCAGAGCATTTAAAAACAGCCCTTTTAGTTTTTTGCTCTTGAAGCTGTCTCTCTGCCCTTTTCCCACTCAATGGGGTTGCTAGTTCAGCCTCTGTGGGATTAAGGTGTAATTCCACACCCACTTCCAGAGAATGTCTCATCTTTTCAGCTTATAAGTCAAGGATTCTTTGGTTTGATTCAGCACGTGTACCTTCTTATTGCCTGTTGGGTGGCTGAAGGTTTTGCTAGTGCTTGTTTGGTGGTTTCAAATTTTGCAACTTGTCTTTCAGATGAGAGGTATTCCCAGCTCTCACTGTACCCTTGTCTTCATGGGTTTGTTTGTGGCTGTGGGATACTGACGCTTAGTCAGGGTTAATACTTGTCCTTGTAGAACTTTCATCTCACGCGGAGATCCCTTGAGGATCCCTGTTTTTGCATCGGCAAGTCTCTTCTCAGGGAATTTATCTGCATGCTTTGCTTTTCTGAGCTTGCTCCACATTTTTATTGCATTGTGAAGCACTATGTCCGTGACTATATTCAATTCCGTAAAAAGTCTTATAAATGAAAGTCTTATCTGTACCTTGTGGTTTGGAGGGAACATCTTCTCTGTTCCTGGTTGCTACCTTTTCTTCAGGGGTTGTCAGCGTTCAGGTTTAGAAGTTTGCCCCGTGTCTTGCAAGCAGCCTCTTCTGATAGACTCAAGACGCCTGTCCCCATGTCAGTCTCACAAGTTGTGAGAATAAGGGACAACCCTTCTTCCTGTCACAAAAGACAGGCTTTTCTAAGCAATCAGGCAGGTGGTGTTTGTTAATTGACTACCAGCAATTAACCACCACACTGCTGGATTAGAGGCACATTACCTGAACAGGGATAACTCCCCTGTTACATACCTCCCCTGTTTGTGGGAAGCTCGGGCTTGCCACGGCCAAAGCCCATCCTTCCACTCTCATTCTAGATATCTCTGTGACTTGAATGAGAGTGGATGGAGGAAGAGAACCCTCAATCCCGCTGGGATTGGAGCCCTTTCTCCAGTTTATTCGTGTTTCCGCCTGAAGGTGCTTGAGATCAGCACTCCTCAGTCGCTCGAGGAGGACTTTTTCTAAGTATAGTCTTTTTGCTATGTGCACGGTTATGAGATTTCCCTCGCGTCGGGTGCTCGTCTTATTGGTGGCAGACTGTATGGCAGCAGTTGCAGAGCATTTAAAAACAGCCCTTTTAGTTTTCTGCTCTTGAAGCTGTCTCTCTGCCCTTTTCCCACTCAATGGGGTTGCTAGTTCAGCCTCTGTGGGATTAAGTTGTAATTCCACACCCACTTCCAGAGAATGTCTCATCTTTTCAGCTTCATCAGCTAAGGATTCTTCTGGTTTTGATTCAGCACGTGTACCTTCTTTTATTGCCTGTTGGGTGGCTGAAGGTTTTGCTAGTGCTTGTTTAGGTGGTTCAAATTTTGCAACCTTGTCTTTCAGATGAGCGGTATTCCCAGCTCTCACTGTACCCTTGTCTTCATGGGTTTTTGTGGCTGTGGGATACTGACGCTTAGTCAGGGTTAATACTTGTCCTTGTAGAACTTTCATCTCATCCGCGAGAGATCCCTGTTTTTGCATCTTGCAAGTCTCTTCTCAGGGAATTTATCTGCATGCTTTGCTTTCTCTGAGCTTGCTCCACATTTTTATTGCATTGTGAAGCACTATGAACTTCTTTGTTTGGGCCACAGTTACTTGTTTCAGTTTCTGGACCTTCTTGTGCTCCCTTTTGTGCCGAGTCACCTGGGTTCTAAGCTTGGCCTTTAGCGATGCTTTAGTGATGCTCAGGGTAGCCTTCAGTTTCTCATGCTGCTTTGCGGGGACATACTGGGTAATCAGACGTTCCTGCAGCACTTGTTCCTCTTTAGCAGCCTGCAGCTTTTCTTCCTGCAGCGTTTGCTGCTTCTCCTCGGCATACTGGAGGTGCGTACGCAGACCTTGCAGTTGGTTCTGCAGTCGGTGCTCTGCTTCAAACTTTTCATCTTCCAAAAGTTTATTTATTTCTTTAAGCTCGTGCAGCTTTTCATTCTTTCCCTTGACATGTTCTGTCAACTCAGAATTTTCTTTTAATAATCTTAAATTTTCTCTTTTTTCAGTCTCTGTACTTATTCAGGGCCTCCTTGCAGTCCACCTTCCATTTTTGCACATTTGCATGGAGGCAGGCTGTCTCCTGGCGTGAGACTTCCATCTCTAGGTTGAGGGTCTGAAGCTCCTTCTGAGAGACTTTGAGATCTGTGTTAAGATTGACAATCGTTTCTTTAGAAATGTCCAGCTCCTCAGTGAGACTGTGTAGTTCCTTTCTGGAAACTTTCAGGTCTGTGCGGCAGCTGTTGGTCTCATGATGTGAGGCATCCAGTGCTCGGCGGAGTGTCTGAACCTCTTTCTGAGATACGTCCACCTCTGTCTGGACACTGTTGACCTCCTGTTTTGAGGCATTCAGCTATATGCGAAGAGTGTGAACCTCTTGCTGGAAGACTGTCATCTGCTTCAGAGCCTCCTCATACTTCCGCTTCAGCTTAGCCATCATTTTATCAGATTGGCTCTGCTTTTCATCCATTGCAGAAATAGTAGCATTTGCAGTATCTAGCTCAGTCTTGATCGTCCAATTCTGTCCTGGCTGCAGAGTACATTGTGAGCACATGTTCCTGTAGCTTCACGTTATTTTTCAGTAGCTCCGCGTAATCATCTTTCTTTTGTTTCAGTTGTTCACGGAGTATATCACAGTCACGCCTGGCATTTTTCAGGGCATCCTCAGGGCTGGTCAAGGGATCGACACTCACTGGTTCCGGCTCCGCTTCCCTGGGATGGTTGGTTGAGGGTTCCTCACTGTTGGCACCGGACAGACACTTCTTTGGGGTACACAACTTCTGCCTTGGGCCCTCTGGACATTCGGTTAACCGCGGGACAAATTCTCCATTTTCTCTAGGCTGCAGGGCAACTCGGCCCCCCTTTTCCTCCACAGGATCTGCGGACGTGTCTGTTCCTTCCACGGTAAGTGAAGAACCGCTTTCTTTTTCCGTCTTTTTGATTTGGATGACACCGTCCCTTCAGGGATACTGGGGTCTCCATCTTCAATTGAAATTTTAGCAGTATCACTGGATCCACCCGGCTTTTCTTGCAACTGTAAAAGCTGACGGAAATATTCGGTGATCCACTGCTCCCGCTCTTTCTCCTGCCGATCATATTTGTCATCATAGGGAGCGGTCTTTTCGGTTCGTACCAAGTTCAGGCACCCCCACCATTCTTGGGATGTTTTGTGGGTGTGACTCTGTTTGGGTTCCCCATAAGAGATGTCTTCCTCCTCATCGGACTGGAAGGTACACTCTTCCGTGGGGTGGGGTTCATTACACGGACGCTGCATCTTGTCCTCCATTTTGGGGCTATCAGGTGTAATTTTCTTCCTGACCTCAGGAGGCGCTATTGCAGCTGTTGTCACTGTATTTGCTAAACCCCCCAATTGTGGTAGTCCTACAGTTGGGCATATTTTGCTTGTAAAGGTCGTAGCTCTCACAGGCATCTCTGTAGACTTTTCTTTCTTGGGTAAATTTTACAATATCACCAGTCCTGTGCACGTATTTTCTCTTATCAGGTATACAGGATGTGCAGTTGCTAGGTAAAAACTTCTATTTGCTTTACACCATTTACTTGCTAGGTATAATCTATCATTAGGTATGCTGGATGTGCAGTTGCTAGGTAAAAACTTCTGTTTGCTTTTCACGATTTACTTGCTAGGTGTAATCTCTCTGCTTCAGCCAAATAATGTGGTTTTCTGCTTGAGTTCAGTCTCCACTTTGGGTATTATGACATTCACTCTTCACACTTTGGGATACCTTTTATACAGCTCAGCAATTCCTTTTTTCTAGTAGGCAATTTTACCCTCAGCACTTGTTTACTGAAAATTCCCCTGCTTCAGCACAGTCTTGCATCAATTTTCACACTTTTCTGCATATACTCCATTCACAACTAGTAGTTCTATGCGGTGTGGCAGTATTTACTTGCAGAATCAGTAACGCTCGTGGGTCACCATCTGTATTCACTGCTTCAGCTAAATATTTGAAAACAACAAACGCCTATCCCTTTGAAGGGCTAACTCACTTCTTGAACCCTGACTATGGCTGGAAGGCAACACCCCTATTTCAATGACCATATTACACTTTATTGTGATAGGCAAATAAGGTTTACCTGCTTCAGCAGTCTCTCTCTCTCTCCTCTTGGGATTGGGGAAAAGAGTCCATCTGTGGTTTTGTAAGTTTCAGTGCAGTGTAGATTTCCTGCCTGGGTGTGTATCACTTTAACTCTGGTCTCTGCTGCATGAGATTTTTTTGTTTATGTTGCTCAGACTGTTTGAAGGCAAAAAGCACGAAAAAAATTTCACAGAAAAAATCTCCGGTCCTTTCTAACTTCAAAGACCACCTCTCGTCCCACTTCGGACACCATATGTAGGCGGACGCTCACAGAGGTATGCAAGGGAGACTGGTTATGGTGAAATTAAATAAGGCTTTTATTGCGCCTGTTTCCTTAATATCAGGAAACCATCCAAACAAGGGGATAAACAAAGCTTCTATTCACTTGGGAGTATTTCTAGTGAAATACTATGCAGTCCACAACTCCCTTTAGATAAGCATGTCTCCCAGCCCCAAACATATATCATGAAATGAGCAGATATAAAAAGTCTTATAAATGAAAGTCTTATCTGTTCCTTGTGGTTTGGAGGGAAAATCTTCTCTGTTCCTTGTTGCTACCTTTTCTTCAGGGTTTGTCAGTGTTCAGGTTTAGAAGTTTCCCCTGTGTCTTGCAAGCAGCCTCTTCTGGTAGACTCAAGACGCCTGTCCCCATGTCAGTCTCACAAGTTGTGAGAGTAAGGGACAACCCTTCTTCCTGTCTCAAAAGACAGGCTTTTCTAAGCAATCTAATCAGGCAGGTGGTGTTTGTTAATTGACTACCAGCAGTTAACCACCACACTGCTGGATTTTGAGGCACATTACCTGAACAGGGATAACTCCCCTGTTACAGTCCTGATATGTAAAACCATAGAATTCAAAGAGGGTGTACTTTCTTTTTCATACCACTGTAGGGTGTGTGTGTCATCCGACCTGACGGGAGTGTGTGTGGTGTGTGTGTGTGTGTGTGTGTGTGTGTGTGTGTGTGTGTGTGTGTGTGTGTGTGTGTGTGTGTGTGTGTGTGTGTGTGTGTGTGTGTGTGTGTACAATTTTATTAAAAAAATTATTAAAGTATTCATTTATTTATTTCCAAACTTATTTAAACACACACACATATATACACTCACTCGCGCACAGTATACACACAAAAAGTGTGCGGCACGTGCACGTGGCTTTGCGCACGGCCGCACACAGTATATAACGAGCCTTAGGGCTCACTCCGACAGGGTGCTATGCCTACTTGCTAGCGTTCACGCCCCCGCCGCTCCCTCCTGCAGCCCAGCAATTTGTGCTCAAACTGCAGGAGCCAGATCGCTGCGTTTGGGGGCATGTAACGAACGCGTCACAAAGCTGGTTCACCTTTATTGGCTGAACCAGCTTGCGTCACGCGACTGTAGCCCCAAATTTCAATTTGAGTTGTGACGGCAAAATGTCGCAGCGGCAACGCTGCACTTTGCCGCCGGTGGATTTTTCAGTTTGAAAACTCCCACGGCACAACCCAAATTTGCGACAACGTGCACGCGCACGTCGCATCGCCTTCTGTCTGAGCTCAGCCTTAGGGCTGTTATATAGTGGCCGCGTGCGCAACGCCATGCGCTCAGCACTTATAATTGCCTGAGGTTAGTCAGCCCTTCTATACAAGGGCTGCACGCGCAGCATTGAGCATCCGGCTGAAAGCGGGGAAGAGAATGATTTTGCGTCGGCACTGAAATGTATGTATATATGTGTGTGTGTGTGTGTGTGTGTATGTATACATACGTATATATAACGATCAGACCCCCACCCAATCTTCTATTGGCCCCTGTGAGTGTAATCTGCCCCCAATTACATGTATGTGTGTTGTGGTGCACCTGCTGGCTTACAGTACTCCTGAGTCTCCCGCTGGGTGTTAATGGGATATCACCATGACAGGCGTCTGAGGTAGTGTTCTGAGTACTACTCACATTTGGTACAGCGCCTCCACCCCATCAGGATCCCTACAGCGGCAGAGAGGAGTCTCTGACGGGGAACTCCTTGGTGCACCTTCTCCCTGAGTAACTCCACTCACAGGCAAGAAGAGTCTTTTCATGGGCATCTTTATTGACATGTCTCTTGGCAGACTGCCCATCACAGCGGCCGACACTTAGCCGCACATTTTGTAGAGGCCCTCCATTCAGAAGGTCCCTCCTGTCTCCTGATCAACTTGGTTATGTGTGTGTGTGTGTGTGTGTGTATGCATGTACAATGTTATTAAAAAAATTATTAAAGTATTCATTTATTTATTTCCAAACTTAAGGGAGACCACCAGCTGTGCCAGAGCCCTGGACACAGTGTGTAACCAGCTTGTCGCTTTGACAGACTGTACTGCAGCAGGCACTTAGGATGGGCTTGGACTCACTGGAACTCACTTTGACTGACTAAATTTAGGCAGTTCTGTGCAATATATAACCTCCAGAAAGACCCACCTCTGTGTCACTAACAGTGGACACAAAACATGCTGTCACTTCCTTTGCTACATATGACACATCACAAGGGTTTGAGGGCAAACCTCCATGATAGTTACTGGCAAACCTGCCTTCTTACCAGGATTACTGCCAGCAAGAAAGATATCTGTACACCAATTTTACAAATGGCTACAATCTCCCCCTGGTGGAACCCAACGCCCCAACTGGGACCTAAATTTGCGGAACCTTCCTTCAGGTGACACTGCAACACATATCAATATACATTAGTACACATTATTCAGAACACATCTGTACATCATGAACATAATCACATAGACCAGATACATCCTGACCTGCAAGACTGTACTGCTCCTAAGGAGAATTTAACTTAGTAGCAATGCCTAGGGTCAGGTTTCTTCACCTCCCTCCCATTAGCATCCTGCACAGTAACACTATAAGATCTGGACTGCCCATTCTCTGGCCTGTACTCCATTTTATTCATGTAGATGTTGCGCCCAACACTCCATACTCACATGAGTTAACAGATCCTTTCCTCGGTCTTATGTGCTGCATGATTAGACTTAGCCATGATATAGTCCTCAATAGTTTCCCTTAGCCAGGCATCCCTGCTATCCTCTATCTCCTGCATGGGAGGTTCAGGTACATATGGATATTTCAGACCATGAGACCGTTTGTATCTGGCAACTATGGCCCTCTCAGCCCTGCTGATGCGTATTAACTTTTTATTGCCTGCCTTACCTGGCAGTACCCAGGACAATGGTTCTTCAGGAGCGACTAAATCATATAGAATAGAGGACCCCTGTGGAGTAACAGTGCCCCTTTGAATGTCATACCATCGCTTCCTCAATTCTTCCAGGCGCTCCTCCTCAGAGTACACACCTATATCCCACCAATGATCAACTATATCGCCCCTTATCAGTATGAACCGTGTACGGTCCAACCAGGCCTCATACCCCGCAAACATA
The DNA here is from genome assembly GCA_036426205.1 of Ascaphus truei. Taxonomy (NCBI): domain Eukaryota; kingdom Metazoa; phylum Chordata; class Amphibia; order Anura; family Ascaphidae; genus Ascaphus; species Ascaphus truei. The sequence continues at coordinate 4,730 of WSYH01009664.1, read as the reverse complement.
GGAGCCCACCATCTGGTTTCCCGCTCTACAGCCTGCTCTCTCACTGCTACAGCCACCTCTCCTTCCTCTGGTTCTCCCCCAGAAGAAACTCCTGATGTCCCTGTGGACCTAGAGGCTGACCCAAGGCGTTTAGGCCTACCCCTCACATTTGCATTGTAATCAATAGAATTCGTTCTCGAGGACACCCCAGAAGCAATCATTTCCCTCCCCGGCCCCTCATCGGAGTTAAAACATTCCCCCCGGTCCAGATTTGACCCAGTCCGTTCCTCTGAGGTATCCCGGGACTCCCCAGACCACCCTTGGCTAGACAGTGACGAGGTGACAGGGGCAGGGGTGTGGGCAATGGCCGAGGGCAGGGCAAAAAGGGACGTGGGCTGGCAATGCGGTACTACGATCCGCAGTTTGACAATACCGTGGCCGGTGCCAGCGGGTTGCAGTTCAGGCTCACCTGTCTCTCCGTTCCCCGGCTTCCTCATAGCCTGCCGAATCTTGATCCGCTCTTCTTCTGATGACCTGGTGCAGCACGGCGGTCGCGATGTCGCGGCTAGCTTCCAGCCGGTTCCGCTGTGTCCGCCGGAAGTGACGTCATCGATCTCGCGGGACGAGGCGCCATCTTGGGTAGGGTCCCCCACCGGAACTTCCTCCTCCAGTACGACATCCGGCGCCGGACGCGATGGTTCGTTCCGCTGCTCTGCATGGGCCTGGACTAGGCCTTCCTTTTCGTCCGCCTTCATCGGAGCCTGTGGGGGGTAAGAAGGTGTCTCACCACTCCGTCGGCTTGTGATGGGGTCCTCTCCGCCTTCAACACTGGGAGTCACCACGGCCGTTGGACTCATCCGCTCCAGTCGCCCCAGCGCAGGAGACCGCGGACTCTCCAGACTCAGCTCCGCTACATCACCGGTAAGTGCTGGCTCTTTTTCAGCACCGCTGTAGTGATCTGCCGGTAGGCGCATCACCACCGATGTCGGGCTGACTTGCTCTTCATCCGACGAGGCAGACTCGGATGCTGGCAAGGGTACCTCCGAAGGGGGCCGACAGCGAGGTTCCGGGTTCTCGCTGCAGTTGCAGGCCCCAATTTCTTTCTTTTCAGTAGCGATCATCAGCAGGGATCCCCATTCTCCGGGATCGGCTTTCTCCGTCTTTACTTTGGGCGAGGCTCCAGCCGTCAGCTTGGCTGTCTTTCCGCCCGCCTCCGTAGCGTGCCCGGTTACAAACGACTCCACAGCCAACAGATAATGTATGCCACACTGAAGGCATCTTGCAGTGGTGCTGGCTTCTCCACCGGGTAGCCTGCATTGAATGCACAGGCACCGCAGTGTCTCCTTGTCACCCGCCTTCACTAGCAGGAAGCCTCCTGGCAATAGGTAGGGGTACACCGCAATGTCCATTGCACTCTTAGTCGCACTGGTCAAAGGAGATACTCGGCACAGCAGTCTCTCCTGTTCACCAGCTCCTCGCAACTGAGGGGCAGTAAACGCACATCCAGCTCCTCCCTCAGCCAACTTTGTTCGCAATTGGCAGATACAAGGACCCCTCCCCCTGGTAGATATTAAGGGAGGGTCCCACACGTTCACTTGATGACCAGAATTGGCTCTGAGCCTGTCTGTCAGGAATCGGCATTCACCTCGCTCCCCACACAGAGCACTCCCTACCCGCAAGGAGCCCCTGGACACACAAAACAATCCTGCCTTACCGGCCTCCATGGCTCCTCGCCCCTGCCGCCGTCGCGGGATCACTCCCCTCGGCGATTCCTCTGCTCAGCGCCGGGCGTGCCTACGCCCTCCTGCACGCAAACCTGCACGCACACCTGCACCATCCACTGGCTCAGTTCACACGCGTACACGAGTTACGGAGCACGCTCAGTCTGCACACTCTTATTCCCGTCCCCCGGACCTCAGGCTCCGCCCACGCACACTGCACGGGCATACTCAGGTTACTAACAAGACTCACATGGCCTGTTATGCCTGCACCAATCTGCAGTGTCTCCCTGTAGCTCTTCCTGTCCCGCCTCCGTTCCTAATTGGACCTTCCTGCTTTATCTAGCTCCTCTCTGCTCTCAGTCTTTGCTCGACATAGTCTCTGTATGGAAGTACTTCTGGATTCTCTCAGTGTTTTCACAGGTTCTGACGCAGCTCGTACGACTACCCCCTCTGGCTCTCGATCTCGGCACTCCTTTGACAACGCTCAATCTGGTAACTCCTTGAACACGGCTTGGACTATGACCTATCTCCACTCTCCACTCCCTGACTTCGGCAAGGCATCATTCACTCTATCTCTACAACCGGTACCGGCAAGTATTGTCTACCTTACTACACCTGGCCTGGCAACGCTTCATACCACACTCCGGACACGCTCCCTTTGCTGCGGGTGCGTGTATTACCACTTCCCCCTTCAGCTCAGGGGACGGGTCTGGTCTGCAGGCAACACCGGCATAACATTATGTCGAGCCCACAAGACGCAGACCAGACCGAACTTCAACAGTTTCTCTCCAATCTGCTTCAGCAAAACCAGGCCATGGCGGATCAAATTGTGGCACTTACACGCCAGGTCGCAGTACTCTTAAACAGGGTACCGACCGCGACCCCGTCAGATGTAAGCCCCCACTCCGCAAGTGCAGTTAGCAGCTCAGATGTAAGGATTCCTCCCCCCAAGCCTTATGCAGGTGAACCGCAAGATTGTAGGGGTTTCCTAAACCAGTGTGAGGTGCAGTTTGAAATGGCCCCCCATCTCTACAATACTGATCGCAAGAAGGTAGCCTACATTTATAACCTCCTCACTGGCAGTGCCCTGGCTTGGGCTTCCCTGGTTTGGGAGCGACGTTCTGACCTTACCCAAGATTACCCGGCATTTAAAGCCGAGTTTCAACAAGTATTCGATTCTCCCGCTCGTCGGGAGATGGCATCTGTTTCTCTCCTCCAGATCACTCAGGGACGGCGAATGGTGACGCAGTATGCTGTGGAATTCCGGACTCTAGCAGCCGAGACTAACTGGGGACAAGAGGCTCTCGTCTCCGTGTTCTGGCAAGGCCTGGCAGATCCCATCAAGGATGAACTCTCTCGCCAATCCAGGCCGGATCAATTGGAGGTCCTCATTGATTTGGCTGTCCGAGTGGATCAACGTATCCAGGTACGCCGCGCAGAGCGTCAGCGCACTCGCGTCCATAACTTTCAAGTTCCGTTCTCCAGTACTCCCAGCAACACTCCTGCTCCCCCAAGTGCTACCATACCTCTTCGTCCTGCACTGGAGTTGCCAGAGCCAATGCAATTAGGGGTACAACGCATCCGCACACCGATACGGCAGTTCCGCCACGCCGGGGGATTGTGTTTCTACTGCGGATCCATGGAACATCTGGTTCGGCAGTGTCCACTGCGTCTGGGAAACGGGAACACCCAGTGAGTACAGAGGGGCTCTCTCTGGGTGTAATGTCTCCACGTCCCCTTTCTAAAGGTGAACTCCCTAAGAAACTTACATTTCCAGTCTCCCTTTCAGGCGATAAGTTCAAGACTTCTACCGCCGCTTTCATTGACTCAGGAGCTGGAGGAAACTTCGTGGATCTTGAATTCGCCAGGCTAAACCGCATACCACTCGTGAGAAAGAAGGTTCCCATCGCACTCGTCGGTATCGATGGACGTCCTCTTACCCCAGCCCACATCTCCTTAGAGACGGCTCCCTTGCTTCTGTCCTCACATCTGCACAAGGAGAACTTAGTTCTCGATGCCATTCACGCTCCTGGGATACCCATCACCCTTGGTCTTCCTTGGCTACAGCTTAACAATCCTCTCATTGACTGGACTTCCTCTGCTCCCATTTCCTGGAGGTCGAGGTCAGACGAGACTCATCAACTGCTGGCCAATACCTCTGTTCCCGAAGTTATTCTACGTTCCATTTACCATCAATTCCGGGACGTTTTCAATAAGGTACAGTCAGACCTCTTGCCGCCACACAGGACTTACGATTGTCCGATCGATCTAGTTCCAGGTTACTCCCTACCCAAGTCCAAGACCTACCCCTTGTCGTTACCAGAATCTCACGCTATGGATGAATATATCCAGGAGAATCTCAAGAAAGGCTTTATTCGTCACTGCCAATTCCCAGCGGGCTGGGTTTTCTTTGTCAAGAAAAGGAACGGGTCGTTGATCCTGCATCGACTACAGGGGTAAACCACATCACTATTAAAAATCGTTACCCCCTCCCCTTATTACCGAACTGTTCGATAAATTACAGGGGCCTAGATTTTTTCCAAGTTGGATCTCCGTTGTGCCTATAACCTGGTTCGCATTAGGAAGGGGGAGAATGGAAACGGCCTTCAACACGCGTAGTGGACACTACACATATCTGTAAGCCTTTCGCTTATGTAATGCTCCCTCTTTCTTCCAGGATGTTCATCAATTGACTCTTCGTAAGGTACTCAATATTTTTGTTATTGTATACCTTGGATGATATCCTGATTTTTTCCAAAGATCTCCAGGACCATATACGCCACACCTCCTACGTCCTTTCCCGGCTCCGTGAACACCATTTGTACGCCAAACTGGAGAAGTGCACCTTTCATCAGACCTCTACTTCGTTCCTGGGGTATATCATTTCCGATGAGGGGTTTATGATGGACTCCGGAAAACTTCAAGCAGTCACTGAATGGCCAAGACCCAACTCTCTCAAGGCCATACAACATTTTTTAGGGTTCGCTAATTACTATCGTAAGTTTATACGGAGTTTTTCCACCATTGTGG
>WSYH01009663.1:0-25328 GCA_036426205.1 Ascaphus truei | reverse complement strand
TATATATTGTGACAGAGTCACTGACTCAGTAAGCTTGAATGGAGGATATGTGTGCCTTCCAGCACTCAACCAGTTCACCTCCTGCTGGAGAACTACATGCACCTGCAGCTAATTAAGCAGGAAGGACTCCTGAGATACTGCAGGTATAAAAGGCAGGAAGGGGCTTAAACAAGCTGAGTTCATTTTCCCCCTGGAGGGTAGAGAGGCTTCTCCCAGCTAGGAATCCCCTACAATTACAGATACGAGACTTTCTTATTGAACTTTGAATGTGTAGTACATGTTTTGGGCGGATAGCCAGATTAGCTGGCTGCCCGTTAGAAAGTGCCACAGTAAAGTTTAGTTTGTTTCCCTGACGGGAATAGGTGTTTATTTGATGGTTTATTTTGCCTTAAATAGACCGTGCACTTGATGTTTAATTGTCTTGTGGATAATAAACCATTACAGTTAAGCTTTACACAGTGCTTTAGCATCTTACAGATCCTGCCACGAGGCCGTCCTGCAACAATATATATATAATAAGATATAAGATATATATATATATATATATATATACACACATCTGCCAATATCCACATTGATATGCTTCAAATTTTGCAGTCACAGTCCGTCCCTGCTACATACTGTTTACAATCTAATATTTTGGTGACTGAGGCATATGTAGATAAAGTAACATATCCAAGGTCACAAGGAGCTAATACTGGGATTTTAACTAGACTCCCCTGCATCAAAGGCAGTGGCATTACTACTGAGCAACTCCTTCCAGATATGGCCCTGTGTGTGTCTTTCTCCATCTTTGCATTTCCAAAATCCAAAATCACCTAGTAGGCTAATGTCCTCACATGGGTACCCCAAATCTGTTCCAGATTAGATTTATTACACAGATCAAAATCAGATTAATTTGCACAAGCAGCTTTAGGCCCATTTTCTTTGCTCTTTTCACTAGATAACCTGAATATATTACACGATTAGTTTGAGCTTATACAAATCATTAGAATATGTATCAAGCAAGTTGTTGTTGCTGTGTTCACCCTACATAGCACCATCTTAGTTTAAATATGCATTTACTTGAACAGGGCAACCTAACAAAATATACATGATTGGCCCTAGTGCAAACTGTAGCATTTATCTTACAGACGCTGAACTCTTAAAATTAAATGTTATGTATGCATAAATGTATAAAACAAATCTAATTTTCCTTTACATAGTTATCCTGTGGTTCCATTTCACTCTCATAGACATAAAACTAATTGTAAATGAATGCCTTGCAAGCTCTTCTGCCCGCGTTTCAATGATACTAAACTGATATCACCATTTCAATCCTTCTAAACATTATTAAAATAAAGTGTTTTGAAATACTCATTAAATATTGAAAGTGCAAAAAATATCAAAATCATAAAAACAAAAATCCATACAAAGAGTTTCACGTAAATACTTAGGGGACTATGCACTAAGCAGCGCATTTTTGTGCCCGATTGGGAATTTTTGACTCGCACGTTATAAAGTGAAGCCGAATGCGGGATTCACTAACAAGTGAAGCGCATTTTGGTACGTGCAGCCAAAAATCTGCCCTATCGCACAAGCTGTTTTTCCGCCCCCTGCTATCGCGATTAAACTTGTAAAGCGCGATAGCTGAAAAAAAAGCCACTTGTAAGATCTGCATGGAGACGCTGCGTCTCCATGCATGGCTCCTAGGCTGCGTTTAGTCAGTAGTGCCGGCGACAGCGACGCAACGGCGGCTCTGACAAAATCAAATTTAAGGGACTTCCAGCGGTTACGACCAATCCGTCGCTCCGTCGCGTCACTCCTACTATAAGAACACACGACGGCTTCAATACATTTGTTTTGGAGCGACGTAGCTTCGCTGTCGCCGGCACTATAAGCGCAGCCTTACAGGCGATCGTACTGTAAACATATATATTTTAATAATAGTGTACATGTGCAGGGGGTCTCCTGAGCTGAACCGCATTGGCCTCAACTTCATAAGATACAGGCCTTGTTATGGGGTGCCTGTATCCCCTGTGCTTTTAAATCTTCAGTGTCACGTGACCGGGGGATTTAAATCCAGCAGGGGAATACCAGCACCCCATAACAGGGCCTGTATCTCATGAAGTAGAGGGTCCCCGAGGCTGAAACAATGCGGATCAGCTCAGGAGACCCCTGCTCATCTACACTAGTATCAATACACACATCACAATAAAAAATAATGAATTACCGTAGCGGATAGCCGCTATGGAAATTAAGCTGCTTTAATATAATTTTTATTAATATTGTGCGGGAGCAGAGGGTCTCCTGAGATGAACCTCATTTATTTCAGCCATTGAGACCCCCTGCTTCCCGAGTTACAGGCCCAAATAGGGGATTGCCGGTATCTCCATTATTTACATGTCACACATCAAGCGACGTGGACACTTTAAAAATGGCGGCGACACTGGCTTCTGATGCCCCCTAACGGGGCCTGTTACTCGGGAAGCAGGGGGTCCCTGAGCCAGAAATCAAAGTGCTTCAGCTCAGGAGACCCCCTGCTCCCGCACACTATTAAAAACAAAAACATTAAAGCAGCTTCATTACCATAGCGACTATCCGCTAAGGCAATGAAGGGGTTAAGGCACAATACCATGTTTATTGGGGACAATTGTCCCCAATAAACATTGCAATACACAACACACCCATCCCCTGTGCCCCCAAAAAGCCCTATACCCCCTTAACATACATAAAAAAATTAATATTTTTTTATGCACAGGAACGATACTTTATAGGCTGGCGGTGATCTCCTCGGGTGTCCGGAGGGTCCACAGGGGTCCCCAGGTGGTCCACGCAGGTGTCCGGGGGTCCCCACTTGCCTGCGGTACCAATCCTGTGCCCCCCAAAAAATACATAAATAAATACTTTTAAATAAATACACCCCCCTCCCGCCCCCTAACACATACAGTAAATAATGGTCAAAATTACTATCATCCAGATATTGATAATAGTGCATTTGCCCTTTTAAAATACAACATTAAGCAGCATAAATAAAGTAAATAAATCTTGCACTTAACCCTGCCAGGCTGCCACGATGAAGGCCGTCCTGATCCCCGTCAATGTCCAACGTTGCAACAAACAATAAAGATTTTAAAAAAAAGACAATCTAATGTCCCCTAGCCCCTTAATCACCTTAGCAGTTAATAACCGCTATAGTAATTAAGGGGTTAACCCATCCTCTGCCATTACCCACCCAGGAGGCCTAACCACCCTCCCAAGGCAACTACCCCCACCCTTCACCCATTCATTGGTACAGTGGGTACATCATGCTCATATTATATGAGCATCATTTACCACGATAGCAAGAAATGGGGAAGGAATAAAAACGCAGGCCCAAATCAAAAACATTACATAGCAAAATAAAACACATTACATTGCAAAATAAAACACATCACATAGCCAATTAAATAGATAACAAATGCCAATACAACAATTGAATGGCACAGTGGACACATCATGCCCATATAATATGGACATCATTTAACACTATGCCATTCAATGGTCAACCTAAAAAAACAATCACAAACAAGATCCAATGCAATCAAAACAATAAGAAAAACAAATAAAGAAGTAAACAGAACTAAATTACTACCAATCAATTAATCCAATCCAAAATAAATACCACAATTAACAATTAAAAGACCAAAACAAAACCATTAATAAATAAATGAAAGCTCAAAGTAAACACCATCAGACAAATTCTAACTACCAAAAAGAAGCCACTATTAAAAATCAAGCAACCCCCCCCCCCCTGAAAGAAACGATTTAAAACACCACTAAAAATGAAAAATAAAATAAATAAAATAAAACCTGTCCTATGGAGCCCCTTTTGTTCCAAGTAAATAGAAGAGGTAGTCAGGCGGTGCACAACTGCCATCTGGATATGAATCGGAAGTCCACACGCTTTAAATCTTAAAGGTTGTATTTAATGAGTGCATACACAGAAAAGGTATAATGCTACAAAAAAACCTCTTGACGCGTTTCGTCCCGCTGGGGACTTTGTCAAAAGAGTAACTGGCACTGACCCCAGTGACGCTTATATAGGGAGACTAAAATTGCTATTGGGTGAATCAAATTGAATACGATGTTTAACACACCAGATGGATAATAGAGCAATCAGACTCTAAATAGGATCGCCCCTAATTAACCCCCTCACTATTCCTCACTAACAAGACATCACTTGGGCCAATCTCATGCAGTACACATAAATAGAAAGACACAAAAGATTAAAAACAATTCTCAATACTGCCATCTAAATACAAAAAGAAACCATGTATTAAACAGTTACCAGTAGCAATGTAGCAGAAACAGCAACATATATCATATATATAATAGCAAATAAATAATATCATAATTAATACATACAATAGGTGTATACGAAGAAAGCATCACTACTAAACTACACTATGGAATCTATATAAAATGTGTAGGATCATATATGGAAAATAATACTAATATCTAATCACACAGTTAATAAATCTACATACATAATAAATTTTAATATTAATCACTCAATATAATAATAATGACCTAAAAATATATAATTATGTATACCACTATATACAAAATAACAATTCAAAAAATATACTACTATATAATATATAAATATTAAACTAATATTAACACTAACAAATACTCATAATAAATCTATTAAAAGAACTTCCAAAGAAAATCATATATGAAAAAGACATCCAATATAAATAAACGATATATCAAACTAAAAAGTGCTTAAGATCCCATTCTACATTAATCCCCGTGGGATGCAGTGTATTCATTGCATGGATCCAATACATTTCCCTTGTATTAAGTTTATTAATTTTATCTCCCCCTCTAGGGTGGATACCAACATGTTCAAGAGCTGAAAAAGAAAATTGGGAAATATCCCCCAGAAAAAAAAAACATTGAAAAGTGTCGCGACACTGGATGTAACAAGTCCTTCTTTAAAATATGTCTGATGTGTTCCTGAACCCTTACTCTCACTGGCCTAATGGTCCGACCAATGTATGACATCTTGCATCCACATTGTAAATGATAGATCACGTAACTGGAATGGCAATTCATAAAATTACCAATACGGTGGTTGCCATGTGGGAATACTTTTAATGGCTCTAGCATATTTGCAAACTGAGCACCGCCCACATGGGAAAAAACCTCTTGCTATGTTACTAAGTTGTGATCCTTGTGGTTTAGCATTGAATAGACTCAGTGAGAGATGAGAACCTAAAGTTTTTGTTTTTTTATAAATAAACCTTGGTCCCTGTATCAGGGATGCTATATCCTTATCTAGAGTGAGTATTTTCCAATGTTTATGAAATATTTCTTTGATCGCTTTAGATTGTCTACTATAAACTGAAATAAAAGATGGACACATGGAATCACTTTCATAATTGTATTGCCTCTTTTTCTTATTATGTATTTTAGATTTAATCATTTCCTCTCTATCAAGAGAGTCTGCATATTCAAATGCTTTAATGATATCAATATCTTTATATTCTTTTTCTTTAAAATTATTCGCCATTTCATGTGAACGGGTCAAAAACATTTCATTACTTGAGCAAATCCTTTTTAAACGAATAAACTGAGCCTTGGGTATGCTCCTAATCAGGGCTGGAGGGTGACAACTAGTCGCACATAGGAGAGCATTTTTAGACAGGGGCTTTCGAAAAATATCTGTCTGTATCTTTTTATCAGTATCAATGAAAAGTGTTATATCTAAATAGTCTATATGTTGCATATTTTGTGTACAGTATGTGTAAATCTTAAATTATAATCATTGATATTAAGTGTGTTAATGAATGTGAGTAGTGAATCCAAATCCCCATCCCACACCAAAATAAGATCATCAATAAAGCGCCTATAAAAAATGATGTGACTACGGAATAAATTAGAATCGTGATATATGTGACGTGACTCCCAAAGACCCATAAAAAGATTAGCATAAGATGGCGCAAAAGAAGAACCCATAGCCGTGCCTAATTTTTGTAAATAATACCGTGAATCAAACATAAAATAATTGTGAGTAAGTAAAAAAGTGACTAATTCCAATAAAAAAGTGCTCAAAGTGACCGATAAATCTGATAAATTCAGATAATGTTGGAGTGCATGTATGCCCTGTTCGTGTGTAATAATAGAATACAGGGAAGCCACATCAAGTGTGACCCACCTGTATCCCCGTTTCCATTCCAAGTCCTTTATGGACCTAATTAAATCTGAAGTATCTTTAATAAAGGACGGTAATTGATATACCAATGGTTGAAGAAACCCATCCACATACCGCGATAGCCCATCTCCCAAGAACTGCACTGTGCCCATCAAAAGTATTTGTGGGGTTACTAATCCCAAAGAAGAGAAGGTAAAATTGCCTATGGTCTACGCCGAATTTTGCGACATTTTTGATAAAGCCAGATCTGAGGTCTTACCACCTTATTGTTCTTTCGATTGTCCTATTGACTTGCTTCCCGGCTCTGTACCTCCCAGGGGAACTTCTTACCCACTTTCCCTTCCTGAGACTAAAGCTATGAAGGAGTATATCCATGAAAATGTACAAATGGGCTCTATTCGAAAATCTTCTTCCCCATCTGCCGCAGGTTTCTTCTTTGTGAAGAAAACTACGGGTCGCTACGACCATGTATTGATTACAGAGGCCTTAACAAGATCACCCTCAAAAACCGTTATCACTTACCATTGATTTCGGAACTCTTCCATCGCCTCCAAGGAGCCAACATCTTCACTAAATTAGACCTCTGTGGGGCCTACAATTTGGTAAGGATCTGCCTGTGAGGATGCGGGGATCTACCTATTTGCATACTGAGTCCACCCGCTGTCCAGGCTCCACAGAATCTGGGCTCTGGCAAATGGTGGCCGGATAGCCCTGTGTTAGCCCAGGATACGGGTAATCAAGCAGAACTACAGTACCCCTCCTGTTCTTACACCTTAGCATTCATGCGGCTTTCAATTCCGGACTCCGCACAGACCCATAGGCAACAAGTTTGGTAACCATCTGGTCCCATATATATATATATATATATATATATATATATATATATATATTATATATATATATATATATATATAATATACAGTTGTGTGAAAAAGAAAGTACACCCTCTTTGAATGCTATGGTTTTACATAAAGACATAATAACAATCATTTGTTCCTTAGCAGGTCTTAAAATTAGGTAAATACAACCTCAGATGAACAACAACACATGACATATTACACCGTGTCAAGATTTATTTAACAAAAATAAAGTCAAAATGGAGAAGCCATGTGTGAAAAACTAAGTATACCTTATGATTCAATAGCTTGTAGAACCACCTTTAGTAGCAATAACTTGAAGTAATCATTTTCTCTATGACTTTATCAGTCTCTCACATCGTTGTGGAGGAATTTTTGCTTCAGTTCATTGAGGTTTGTGGGCATTTGTTTATGCACAGCTCTCTTAAGGTCCAGCCAGAGCATTTCAATCGGATTGAGGTCTGGACTTTGACTGGGCCATTGCAACACCTTGATTCTTTTCTTTTTCAGCCATTCTGTTGTAGATTTGCTGGTGTGCTTGGGTTCATTGTCCTGTTGCATGACCCAATTTCAGCCAAGCTTTAGCTGTCGGACAGATGGCCTCACATTTGACTCTAGAATACTTTGGTATACAGAGGAGTTCATGGGCGACTCAATGACTGCAAGGTTCCCAGGTCCTGTGGCTGCAAAACAAGGCCAAATCATCACCCCTCCACCACCGTGCTTGACAGTTGTTATGAGGTGTTTGTGCTGATATGCTGTGTTTGGTTTTCGCCAAACGTGGCGCTGTGCATTATGGCCAAACATCTCCACTTTGGTCTCTTCTGTCCAAAGGACATTGTTCCAGAAGTCTTGTGAATTGTTCAGATGCAACTTTGCAAACCTAAGCCATGCTGCCATGTTCTTTTAAGAGAGAAGAGGCTTTCTCCTGGCAACCCTTTCAAACAAACCATAATTGTTCAGTCTTTTTCTAATTGTACTGTCATGAACTTTAACATTTAACATGCTAACTGAGGCCTGTAGAGTCTGAGATGTAACTCTTGTTTTTTTTTTTACAATTTTTCAGAGCATTGCACGGTCTGACCTTGGGGTGAATTTGCTGGGACGTCCACTCCTGGGAAGATTGGCAACTGTCTTGAATGTTTTCCAATTTTGAATAATCTTTCTCACTGTAGAATGATAGACTTTAAATTGTTTGGAAATGGCCGTATAACCCTCCCCAGATTGATGGGCAGCAACAATTGCTTCTCTAAGATCATTGCCGATGTCTTTCCTCCTTGGCATTGTGTTAACACATAGCTGAATGTTCCAGACCAGCAAACTGTTAAAACTTTGGCTTTATAGAGGTGGACACACTTGCTGATGATCAATTAATCAAGGGCATTTCATTAGCAGCACCTGTCTGCTATTTAGCATCTTAATTCCTATGGAAGCAGAAAGGGTGTACTTAGTTTTTCACACATAGCTTCTCCATTTTAGCTTTATTTTTGTTAAATAAATCATGATGGTGTGATATGTCATGTGTTGTTGTTCATCTGAGGTTGTATTTACCTAATTTGTAGACCTGCTAAGGAACAGGTGATTGTTATTATGTCCTGATATGTAAAACCATGGAATTCATAGAGGGTGTACTTTCTTTTTCACACCACTGTGTATGTAGCCATGTCTGGTTTGGACTAATACATCTGCCCTCCTCCTGGCAGTAATCCCTGGTTAGGGCAGGTTGCCAGGAGTGATCATGGGTTTTCCCCACCTCTCTGCAGCCCAGTGAGTCACAGAGAAGGTAATGTAATCAGGTCTGGTGTCCAATCAGGGGCAAGGGGCTGGTTCTTACTGGATCTGTACTTAAGGGGCTGCACTTCCTGAATTTAAACTGTTGCCTCTATCGTGAGAGAGGCTGGTCTACCCAAGAGCAGTGTGCAGGGCTCTGCACACTGTGTGTCCTCCCTTAGGGGAGCGGTGGGAGACTGTTCTCCTTACTCTATAAGAGGGTAAGGGAAGAGTTGGGACTGCTCCTGGTGCCCTCTGGCTGGGAGTGTAGTCCAGGGACATCCTCAGGGTGCAAGCCCTAGTTCTGCTGAGTGACTGCTGTGCTGTGTGCATAGTGAATAAAGAAATACTGTTTACTATACTTCTGTCCTGTGATTGAAATCTATTGGTAAGAAGGAGAAAGAGACTCACAAGCAGGGATTTCTCCACTTATCCTGGGGGCTGCAAGAGATGGAGGCGCTGTCACCATGAGTACGAGTCAGGTTATACCCCAGAAGCCTGTCCTGTTGCTATCCCCTAACATCATGCGGGAGACTCAGGGCTACTGTTTATCAGCAGGTATGCCCCACACTACTCCAAGTAACTAGCATAGTTTTCCCCGTAATAGACCCTATCTGCGATGGTGGGGGAACATGGTTACATATATATACACATACTGTACATATAAAAATATATATTTTATATATAACCTATTGATTCTCAAGGAGAGCCTAGGTAGCCACAATAGCACTCAATGAGTTAATGAAATAAATATTTGACTTACTCCATTCTACGGCCACCATCTTCAGGGCATGAGCCCCGGAAACCAATTTCCCCCAAAAGGGCCGTTGCCCAACCATAAAAAATACATTCTACAGGCACGATGGCCAAAGGCCATAAAAAAAGACATTCACCAAACCAGTAAAATTACAATCAGTCCACACGCCCAGTGGCACAAATAAACAAAAAAGCCAGAGAAAAACCTATCTGTAACCCGAGGCCACTTGTGGCCTGGCAGTGAGGGATCTTCATTTTGACTGACACCCTCGATCCTCGGTTGATTTAAGAGTCTTCATCTGTAAGTATTGTAAGTATTTCTTCTTAAATCTTCTTTTTTTCTTCTCTCTTCATCTGTTCCTCTTGATGTCTTGTCACTTCTTTCTTCAGTCACCGTGTGGGGCCTCTTCTGCAACTTCAGGTCTTTGGGCCTTTTATAGTGGGTTCTTCTCATTCAATCTTCTCACAAATGGCGAAAACAAAATTCCAATTGAAATATAAAAACAAAGATGAAAAAAGATATATAGTGTAGTAATTCCAGACTCTAGTGGGATATCATTCAATTGATCCAATCACATGAACCCTACGGGAGGTCAGGGCTGTTACAGAATGCCTGAAATGGCATCACATAGTACAGCAAGCAATCAGATTACTTGCTGCACCATGTCATTGCCGCTTAATAGTTATGAAACCACAGATTAGAAAACCAAGCTTCCATGACTGGCCAAATCTGTGTCATTGTATTTTTTTAATTCTTTTACTGCTTTGGTGGTAACTGTTTATTGTGGTTATATTGGCCTCATTATCCACCTTTGCAGCCTTAACACAGCGCTGGTGAGGTTTGAAAATCCCCGTCAACACATAATGAAACGTTAACTTAAATTAACGTCTCTTTAAGTTAATAACTGAGCTTTGTAGATCTGCCAACTAGTCTGTTAAGTCTCTCTTCCTCATTTTAGAATGTTTGATCATTCTTGATTTTTGCCTTTTATTCCTAATTGAACTACATATGTTACCCGTGTAATTATAGTGATATGCAGGTCCTCTTTATACTATGTCTTTTTTAATACATTTTCTCTTCATCCATTCACTTTAGTAACAGACAATCTTTTAGACAATATGGGCTTTGGAATATGTCTAATGTCAATTTCTTTATTTTGTGTTTCATGAGAGAGTTTTTGTATTTCTACTGTACAATTAGATATTTTATGTATATTATATCCTGATTTAAATGTAGTATCATGTTAAAAATCTTAATTATTTATTTTTGAGAAGGAAGGGATGTGAAAATATTCCTACATCAAAGTAACCAATTTTGGAGACTAATGTTTACAATGTATCAAGGGTCAAAGCAGCTTCAAATTGCTAGCGTTTAACTAACGGAATACAGCATTTTTTGCAGTAAAGCAGAAAATAGATAGGCATGGGCATCTAAGAAGTCACCTCCTCAGATGAAGCGACACGATGTTGAAAAATGTAGTTTGGTGATGTGAAGGTAATAAAGTATTATAAGAAACTATTCGTCCATTTTGTATGCATTCCGCCATATTGAATCTGCTTTAATTGCAAGGCTTGGAAATAACGCAGTATGTTTTTATATAAGCTAATAAGTCTTTCTCTCTCTCTCTCTGAGGTGAATCGAAACTCAACCAGGAGCCTTTTTCTGCTGACTCTCGGTTTCCTGTGAATTCAGCTGGTTTACAGAGAAACGAAACTAAAGTCTATGATTTACAGAGAAACGAAACTGAAGTCTATGGTTTACAGAGAAACGAAACTGAAACGTATTGTCTGCCTATATATATTCTGTAATACATATACTCGGCACGTCAGTCTGAGCTACGGAGCCTGAGGGAACTGATACATGACTCTGTGTGTCATTTATTGGGATCCGGGGTGCACCCAGGCTTGTGTTATACTAATTTGGCAATCCACATCTGAGCAGAGACCCTGACTTGAGAAGGGAACCTCACCAGTTGCGTAGTCGGCAGGATCCTTGTGAAGGGACACCGGAACAATCCTGACCCGTCTCTATCCACGGACGACCGTCCCCTGACCGGACTATTGAGGCCTGATCACCTCTAGGACACAGGTACGAATATATTCGAATATATTTTATTTAACCGAAACTCCTGTCAGTCTGTTCAGGTTGGCGATCTCTTGGTTGACGGTAACAGTATTGTTAATCTATACAAGACCATAGAGTCCGGTGGTTCCCGCCAAGGATTTATATAGTTTAAGGTTTTGTGACTGCCAGATGTGTGGTTATGTTTATATGTCATAAGTGTATGGAATAACTATAAAATAAGGGGAAGAGTCTAGGATATAATTGATAGATAATAGGAGATTGTCCATACAGGTGACGGTCCGGGACTGCTGCGCGCCTCCCCGTCTAGTCGATTTATCACTGAGACTCAAGAATCCCGATGTGTGTAAGGATATATATTGATAGATAAAGGAGGATCGTCCATACAGGTGAGGTCCAGGGACTGCCTGCGCGCCTCCCCGTCTAGGTCGAAATTTATCGCTGAGCTCATATACAGGTACCGCCGTACTTCTGGCGCACGTGTCCGAGTTGTTTTTAAATAGACAATGTTCTCCGCAGTTTTTAAAGAAGGATTTTCCTTCTGGTGCCCGGGATTCCGTAACTCTTGTGACGAAACGGAGGAAAAGAAGTATAACCAAGAATGTAAATTGTTGTTCAAACGTTAGATTTACCCCCTACGGGAAGATTGCAACCGAAGTTGTTAAGAACGAATATGCAATGTGTAAGGGGAACCTGAAAGATGAAGCATGTGGGAAAATCAAGAATTTCTGAGTGTTGCTATAGATCTTCAGAAAGAAGGTTATGAAGAATAAGAGTGTGGAGGAGAGAAATAAGAATGTTATTGTTATGTGACACCAGTAAAATGTGACCCCTGTTCATGTAGTGGCAGAAAAAGACCAAATGTTCACAGGGAAATCCACCCCCATACCCGCAATACGACCGGTAGAAACCCTCTCCCTCAGCCCCTGTACCGGACCCCTTATTGGGTATGTTCTGGTTGCCAGTGTCAAAATCCCAAAACACGGGAAAATTTTATTATTGTGGTGGGGTCCCGGCCGTCCATGTCCCCCTATTAACGGGTGAGGCTCTTTTGTTCCCCTTAGTCACGCACACTGGCCAGTATTATATCCCAAGCCAACCAGCCGACCCTGTTAAATGTATCCCAGTATACCGCAAGATTGTCTGGTTCAGATGGATAATGGGGCTCCTGCTGAGGAAGATGCAACCTCCGCCAGCACCCCAGCTTATCAGGCACCACCATATTCTGACTCTTTTGTTTACCTATGATGAACCCGAATCATCCGTTTGAATGTATTCAGCGGCCCAAACCCGTCAAATTAATTGTAAAAGTGATGCAGGCAGACATTAACTACTAGCTTGTCTGTTGGCGCGATAGTTATAATCCAGGCAAATGGAGGCTCCACATAATGGGGGCCTTGCTAAATTAATTTGTGAAAAAGGGGGTGAGGCCATACAAGCGTGACTCTAATATTATATTCAATAACATGGAGAGTTTATCAGTGGGGGTATAGCTGCCACCGGGCCCGGAGATTTACCCTGTAATTTAAATATCACTGCAGCAGGGCCATGTAGAGGACTATGCTCCAGAAAGAGCCAAACCAGCTCCTCCAAGACCGTTGTCCGGACATCCCTAATCTATGCTTCCACCTCAATAATGCGGCCATGGCCCAGACCACCTATCGTTCCCTTCCCATTTCTGGTGGTCTTTTCGGGTATCCCATAAAAGATGTATCAAACATAAGTCCAAGCATACTCAGTACAATCAGAGGATCACCCCCTCAATCTTGAAAGTATTCTGCTTGTTGCCAATGACTCTGTCCGGCCACTGCTTTTTCAAGAACCGCCTGTGCTACCTCAGACAACGGTCCGCTCTTTCCCTATTGTAAACAAGCAGAACACGGAAATGCTCCTCCCGTCCCCCAACCGTGGAGTGAAGACGTTCCGGAAGGAGCAGTTAGGTACATCAATTCACGCCCCAACAAAGCTCCCACCTCTTACTAGCAACCCCCGATCCAAGACAAGCCCCATGCCCTTTTAAGAATGTTTACGGTCAGATTCACGCAACTACTCCGCAACATTGGCTGATTTAAAATCTCTCACCATGTTAAAGCGGGAACTCATTTGGCCCCTTGTTGAGAATCCCTCAATGATGCTAGGATATGTTGACTTCACAGACTATAAATCTGGAGAAGACTTCCTAGAACAAATCACACTTGGGCCCAGGATAGGCTCACAGAGCAGACTCAATCCACAAAGGATGTCCCCAAGAGCTACTGAATCAGTTGAGAAATATCATACTGACTACTCCAATTGTTTAGAGATATTGGATTCTCCACCAGCATAAATTACAAGCCATCTCTAGCAGCATTTAGATGGATGACTTACTCCCAGCTACGAGCTGCGGTCCAAGAAGGGTGTCCCTGGATGACCTCATTAGGGTCACAGACCCCACAATAGCCAAGCTTTTCAGAAAAACAGCCCCTCCGTTAAGAAGACGGCGCGGTAGCTATCCCAGAAGAAAAGGAGGATGATCGATTGGTGTTTTTGATACACCGCCTCTCTCAGGTACGCAATGGAATGCGGCCACCACGCCAATTATACCCACCAGCCCCTCAGTACCAGGAGTATCAGGATAATTATACAGCAACACCTCCGTACCAGGGAAACCAGGGATATCAGAATGGTCGTGCAGCAGATCAACAAAGGCCTAGAGGACCATGCTACCACTGTGGCCGTATCGGACATATCAAGAGGAACTGTAGAGATTATGTGAGAGGATTCCCACCCGTACAACCATTACAGGCCCAGCAGCCACCTTCCTGGCGTAGTCAGCCACCTTCCAACTGGCCACAGACCCCTTCCTACAAAATGTCCTTTTAGTGTCTAGGGGGGAATGTGAAGGTAATAAAGTATTATAAGAAACTATTCGTCCATTTTGTATGCATTCCGCCATATTGAATCTGCTTTAATTGAAAGGCTTGGAAATAACGCAGTATGTTTTTATATAAGCTAATAAGTCTCTCTCTCTCTCTCTCTGAGGTGAATCGAAACTCAACCAGGAGCCTTTTTCTGCTAACTCTCGGTTTCCTGTGAATTCAGCTGGTTTACAGAGAAACGAACTAAAAGCGTCTATGATTAAAGAGAAACGAAACTGAAGTCTATGGTTTACAGAGAAACGAACTGAACGTATTGTCTGCCTATATATATTCTGTAATACATATACTCGGCACGTCAGTTCTGAGCTACGGAGCCTGAGGGAACTGATACATGACTCTGTGTGTCATTTATTGGGATCCGGGGTGCACCCAGGCTTGTGTTATACTAATTTGGCAATCCACATCTGAGCAGAGACCCTGACTTGAGAAGGGAACCTCAACAGTGATAGAGACGCACAAGTAATGCTTTTCCCCCCACGTCATGTTATTTTTTGTATCATTCTTTTGAGATGGTATAAATACAATATTTTTACAGATTGACTGCTTCGATATCCTATTTACTTTGCTAAATGCGTTTGTTTGGAGATACAGTAACAGGAAAGATGGAAGCAGTCTGTCTATCTGAAGTCTGGATGCCCCTGGGAGTATGCTGTATTGTTTTTAGAGTATTTTTGTCTTCAAAGTGATATCACTTGTTTTTCTTATCTACAGCATCAATCTCCACATGGGATCAATGATAGTAAAAGAAAAAGGTGCTGTTAGTTTCATGACATTTATCTTTATATAAATAGCTAACAACATTTAATCATCATTTTAAACCAAAATTACAGTCTACTTGTTCTTCCTTTTTTGATAATGATATTATAATGATATTATATAATATCCTATTACATCTAATCCTATTGAATGTAACAGCTGCTTTATGTGCACTAACAAAAGTTCCTTTATTTCTAACAGTCAGATTTCCACAGAGGGCAATTAGAATTGAATTAGTTTTTTTTTAAGTATGCAAAGCTGATACATTTAGTAAATGTAAGTCTTAAATAGTTGCAATATCCTTTAAATATTTGTTCTGTGCTTATTTAACTATGTATTTATGCTGATGGATTGAGAAGATGTGTGAAGTTACATGTTTTACTGAAAGGTAGCTATACAGTAGCTCTCTAGTGTAAAATGAGCTTGGGACTTTGCACACAACCCACAAGATTGCCACTGCACAAAAATAAGCATTTTGGTCGGTAAACCTAGCTTGTATACTGTAAATCTGATGGGGCACACTGTGAACTCCATAATGTATATCAAATTGCAAGTAGTAGGCATATAAAAGTAAACAATGTATATATTTGCCAGACATTGGCACCTTCTTCTATCTGATGGTGATTTGGTTAAAGCTATTGGACCCAGGCCTAATATCACCAGTAGGAGATCGAAAAACCTACGTGACAAACTCGTACATAGCCATTATCAGCGTACCCGAGTAGAGACTTGGCTGAGCCCGATCAAGGGGATGTATCGGTGTCAGGGTTGTAAGGCATGCAAATTTGCAATTACAACTAAGACGTTCCAAAATCATGACAACACACAGCATTTTAGTGTCGACAGCTTTATTAATTGCAGAACAACTAATGTCATCTATCTTCTTATCTGCAAATGTGGGAAAAGGTATGTGGGCAAAACCACAAGGCAATTGCGTAGACGCATACTCAAACATATTAATTCCCATTACAAACACGCTGCAGAAACACCAGTAGCGAGACACGTCACGCACCACCACAATGGAGATGTTGACAGCCTCAAGTTTATGGGCATCTATCAAGTTAGGTGCCCAGTAAGGGGCGGAAATGTAGATCAGTTATTACTTCGTATTGAGGCTGAGTGGATTTATAAATTGAAGACCAGGAGTCCTCATGGACTCAACGAAGGATTCACATTCACTCCCTTCATCTGATCTCCATGCTTGCTAAATGCCTTGCCCACTTTATCTCGGACCACTCATTCATGCTGTCATTAGTACCCTTAACCACCCTGATACGATACCTATCTCGAGCTGACGTACAATTCTGCCGACTTATCTGAGAATAGTTCTACCACAGTGCTTGGATATCACAGCCATGATATTGTTATATACTATTATATTGCTCTAAATCTTATTGAGAATTATTGACTATATTACCTGTAAGACGAACCCATATGTTATGGGTTTACTGATATGTGCAATAACCATTCACACAACATACACAATGAGAATTATTGATATTATATCAGTTGTGTGTGTAATATTTTGTGTTCACTTTATTTTGTCACTGTATTTTTGACATGATTTTATTGGAGGGGTTATGCTGCATTTATTACCTTTATTTGTGTTTATTCTCCCTTTGCTGTTCTTGACAACAATATATATTTTGGGCAATGAGACCCTGTTTTTGGCATTTCACCTTTATATCTCTTTGGGCATGCGCAATAACAACCAAATATGTGGGGCAACAATTTATGTTTATCCACACATGCGCAAACAATAACAGAGAGATGTGGAATAATGATTGTCTACTCACACATGCGCAATGTAGCCCAAGGAAGCCAGCTATATTTTGTCAATACAAGCATGCGCTTTGACACGGATCTACTGGCTGTAAAAGCCAACAGTCCTGTCATGCGCATAATCAGTTGGGGCCGTCCTCGAGCATGTGCAGGGCTAGTAAAGCTTGCTAAATAGTCAATCACCCTGCGCATGCGCAGTAAGATCTCGCGATCGGCGCCACTCTCTATTGATCTTTTCTATAGCTAGAATGGATCCCGGAGAGCCAGAGCATCATCAGAATGTCGTTTTGTTGTCACCAGCAACCTAATTTAGGTAATATTGAGTGATTTATACAGCTAACGCTGGCGCTGTCTGCGCATGCGCCATAGCGATTAGTCTGCCGGTCGCCATGACGACCTGAGCATTTAAATAGCTTCCGCTTCCCCTCCCATGCAAAATTGTCCCTGACGAAGCTCCATAGTAGGAGGGAAACGCGCGTTGGACGCGTTATCATGTCACTAGCCCCTGTCATGGGGTTATTTTAATATAGTGCGCTACTACCAGTATTATTACTAGCACAGCCATATATATAAAAATAGTGCAGCTAGCAGGGTCGGTTCTCTCGTTATTAACATTGTCCTTGGACATATTCTAGCTGTATCCCTGCTGCAGCATTTGGCTAATTTACTAACTGTGCTATTAATTGCAAGTGTTGGTCACTGTTTCTCCACTAGCATAGCTATATATTTAACAACAGTGTAGCTGGCAGGGCTGACTCTACTGATACTACTATTACTATTTATTGGTATATTATAGCCGTATCCCTGCTGCAGCTTTTGGCTGTTTTATCACAGTGCCAGTGAGTGCTAGGTACTTTAAGTATTTGCCTGGTTGCACTTTGTTTGGCCCAACTAGTTTCAGTCACTACTATATACTGGAACCTATATATACGTGAGGCCAACTCTGTTGCATGTGTATATAGTGTTTAATTTATTTTTAAGGTTTATTACATTTAGTGGTACGGTAATATATGTTTTAATTACACTTATTAAAAGTTATATTTTAAATTCACATAGTGTGCACATAAGTGAATTTTCTTTTTGGAGCACATACATTTGTGCACTCCTTTTGCTTTACTGATTCACTTCAATTCACAGTTGCACCTATTGTCCTTGATAATTATCGCTTATATTTATTAATCATTTACATTACAATTAGTATGATTTAGTCGATCACTCCCTACCCCTTCCCCTCTTGTTTGTTATATATATATAATAATCAAAAATAAATAGACGATACCGTTCTGTGACTAACGAAATACTTTTATTTGTGCGTGCTTTCGAGATACACTGATCTCTTCTTCCGGCAGTGTTACAATGAATAAAGCAAGCAAGGGGTTTACTTAAAAAAAATGTCTCTTGGAATGTTATCTGTGCTTGTCCCTCCATGTATATGTATATATATATATATATATATATATATATATATATATATATATATATTGTGACAAACGCCCCTCTTTTGTAGTGCTGACGTCTGTCTGGGTTCTTCCCGACACAGTCTTCTAGGGTTAATTATACAACAAACAGGATCATGCAAGTATTATGCTGCTTAAACCGGCGTCTTCCCTTGCTTTATTTTTCATCCAAGTAAGGTACTGCAGCTTATTAACATGTGAAGGTTTTAGAGTGTACGCGTATATCTTCATCAGCAGTTCCACCATATTTCAGTGTCCCATATTTCCCACCACTGTATTTCAAGATACAACCAAAATCAAATAAGCAACATCCCTATCCCTTTCAGGACTAACTCACAATCAGATCAGTCATCCTCGCTAACAGCTGCTGGCCAACCTAAACTGTTCCCGCCAGCTAAAACAATCTCTCTCATTTAGGTCAAGATACAGACAGTCTTTTAGCAACACACAGCAGTAACCCTTTTGTTTTTGTCCTTAATCTGTTCGTGAGGTCCAGGCAAATCCTCTGGTACTGTGATACGTGGAGGGGGCCGTCAACCCCGATATCTGGATGCAGGGGAGCCAGCGACACCCCAGCCCCCAGGCTCAAGGTAGAGAGATGAATCAAACCTCCCTCTCTAAAATACCTGTGCATGTGTTAGCAGAGCGTACGGGAAGAACTGAGCTCCTTGTATCTGTGTCTGATTATTTCCATCCGCTCCTGATAATGGGAAGCCCCCCCCCCCCCCCCCCCCCCACCACCACCTGTTTAATGGATCATTAACTATTCCCCTCCTTTCTGCTCTACAAAATGGGCAACGAAGCTGCCTACATCTTTGGGGACTATGTCACATATCTCCCCCTCCCCAGCTCACAACCTACTGGAGTTGAGGGCATTGGACCTTTGACGCGGGGACTGGGGTGAGCATTGACCTACACTGGAATACTTGACTAACTCCCTCGTACAACAACATTTAGATTTCACTGTACACGAATATTTAACTTTTTTTTGTTTTTTCTCCACTTCAATTAATGGACAAGATTGTTGTCATAAGAACCTATACTTGGCAAACATATTTGTTGCTCCTATATTCGAGATATTATTTTGAAAAACAATGTCTATCAACACATTTTTTCCAACCACGGATATCTAATATACTTCAAAGCCACGACAATTTCTATTAACCTCCCTGGGTTTTTCTACTCTAGAATATGAATCTATATATTTAACCAACAAAAGGGCCTTACACCATGTTATTAATTTTTGGAGTTTAGCTACATTTTCAACACCAAGAACTCAAATAAGCATGGTACATATTGACAAAATGCTTATTCTAAGAGGTCCTAATATACCTAATAACTACACATAGCTTTTTGCATAGACTCAGTGTCCAGTGAATAGTCCACACGTGTAATACAAAAAAAATATCGGTCAATCCCCAAACCATTTTTTTCTCTTTGACTCCAGTCCATACTTTTCCTTACTTATTCATAGGCTGCTGCAATGCAAATACTGGACTGTTTCGTTTCAGCTTCTGACGGAACCTTGGTCCGGACTAGTCTTTGTCTTATATTGTGGCCCAGATGGCGAGATCCTGAAAAATCAGGCCAGCGTTGACCTTCGTCGCTTTTCCTTTTGCAACCGTTGAACCCTTCATGGTACTTCTTACTATCTGCCATGTCTTTTCTCACGACCCGACGCTCACCCCTCAGATTTGGGATTTCCCCTGCTGGGGCAATTATATATGTACTTAGAAGATGAAGCACTGACACCTGGAGCACCTTCACCTGATGGGGCCTCTTCACTAACTCTGGGCTGTACCCTTTGGCATTTTAACCTTTGCAGCCAGCAGGCATGTAGTCTTGGCCTCTCTTCCTGAGCCTAATTTATTCAGGCGGAAGTACCCCGCTGTATAACCAGTGACGCATTTCTCAGGGTTATAGCTGAATCCTGTTCTGTTGTCATCCTAGTCAGAGCACTGGATCTTTATAGTTGCTCCTTTCATAATGAGGAACCTGTTTCGTACCATGCGGGACACGTTAGAATATTGAAGAACACAGGCTGCTTTATTTCCGGCGATTAAACTGACGAATTTTCATCCCTCTGTGGCAGCCTGTAGTGATTTTTTGCGGCGGCGTTTACGCCCGATAATTTGCTCTCTTTCCCTTCTTCCTTGGATAAGAGCTTCTCAGTTGCTTCTTGAATTATTCGAATGCTTTTCTCCCTTTTTCAAAACGTTAAGTTCCTCCTCAAGAGAATTCTGTTTTGTGCATACAGTCGGCAATTCTGTTCTCAGAGCGTCTCATGTTTCTTCTTCCTGGTGCTGGCTCTGAGTGTGCATCATGCATTCTGTAGTGCTTCCTGCACTTCTAATTTTTCCTGAGTCAACTGTTTCTTACTTTTCTGCTTGCTGTCAGTCAATCTATCTTTCCAATTTCAGAGTCTCGTTTTCTTTGCTTTACCGTCTCTAACTCATTCAGGGCAAATCTCATGGGTTTGCTTCAAACATTTCCCAGCTCTGTGTTCAACCGTGGGCCCTCCAGGCGTGAGTTTTTGCACCTCTGTCTGAGCGCAGTGAACCTCTTGTAGATCCTTCCCGTATTTCTGTTTAGGATAGCAATGACGGTGTGGCCTTTTCCAGACAGTCGTCCCTCTTTCCAGCTCAACTCCGTTAGAGGACTCTGTTTTTTTCTTCACACACCCCTCTACTCCTGTAAAGCTGGAAGTATAACACCTCTGTAATTCGGGCTTTCGATTCTCGCTCTTTCATCAACATTCTCGCTCCTTCTTGCTCCATTCTCGCATCCTTCACCAAACCTTGCCACAGGACTTCAATATTTATGGCGGGGCGCTTGGAGTGCAGAAATCAAAGCCTCTTATCCTGGTTCAAAGGATTCAGCTTCCCTTTGTTCCTCCTTTTCCTTTGCCACTGTTCCCGTGAACATTTGCCGGTCACTCCGGTCTGCAGCACGCTTGGCGCCTTTCTGACGCATGTCCTCTGACAGCTCAGTTCAAGTGGCTCGTCACTTCCCCTGTGACTTGAGGAACATTTTCGTTTTTCTTCTTTCTTCTTCTTTCCTTTTTGCTTATTAGCTCCAGAGATATCAGTGGTACTGGGGCACACACTCCTGGTAGCTTCCAACATCTGCTGCACTCACAGGGCGTTGCTTGCTTTTGCAGCTGTTTGTCTTTGAAAATTTTGGGACACACATCTTCCATTGCCTACTTCACGACAGCGCCACATAACTAAATTCATCTGTGGTACGGCTCTCCTCCCGGGCCACATACGAGTCGTCATCATCATCGTATGCCTGAAGGGACACTGTTTTTCAAAGATTACGTCATTGCAAACAACAATTCCACGTCGGCCATTTTTAGAAACCGCAGAGACAATTGCTAGCTGCAATTTCACCACATTCAGCAACTTACATACAGTATTGCTAGCTGCAATTCACTCACTTCAGCAAAAAGGCATTAGCTTTACAAACAGCACTTGCTGATGATCAAAAAAAATTTATTTATTTTTTTTTCTTCAGCAAAAAATTTGGTTTTCTGTTTGGGTTCAGGGTGCTATTGCATCCACACTTCGCACATTTTCTGTGTATGCTAGAAGCACAACTGATATACACAGTGGGACAGATTCACTCATAGCATCTGACTTTAGTTCAGCTGGGCGGCCATTTTAAAGCCAGCCCGCATTTATTTGCAAACCCACAGACTTTTTAGTGTCTGCCGCATTCTCCCCATCCCAAGTGACAAACCCCTCTTTGTAGTGCTGACGTCTGTCTGGGTTACTTCCCGACACCAGTCTTCTAGGTTAATTATACAACAACAGGATCATGCAGTATTATGCTGCTTACTCAGGCTTCTGCCGCTTTATTTTCATCCAGTAAGGTACTGCAGCTTTAACATGTGAAGGTTAGAGGTACTCAGATACTTTCATTCAGCAGTTCACATATTTCAGTGTTACCATATTTCCCACACTGTTATTTCAAGAAATAAAACCAAAATCATATAGCAAAATCCTATCCCTTTCAGGGATCTAACTACACATCAGAATCAGTCTCTCTAACAGCTGTCTGCCAACTAAACTGGTTCCCCAGCTTAAAACAATGCCTCTCTCATTAGGGTCACAGATACAGTAACAGTACAGTCTTTAGCAACAGCAGTAACCATTGTTTTGTCTTATCTGTTCGTGGAGTCCAGGCAAATCTCTGGTACTGTGATACGTTGAGGGCCGTCAACCCGATACTGGATGCAGGGGAGCAGCGACACCCCCAGCCCCCAGGCTCCAAGAGAGTAGAGTGAATGCAAAACCTCCCTGCTCTAAATACCTGTGCTGTGATTAGAAGAGCAGGTGAGGGAAACTAGAAGCCATTGTAATCTGTGGTCTGATTTCCATCCAGCTGCCTGATTAAGGGAAGCTGTGGAACGGATCATTAACTATTCCTGCACTTTCTGCTCTAAAATGGGCGAAAGCTGCCTACCATCTTTGGACTATGTCCACAATATATATTTTCTTTATTATAATATATATTAATAATATCTATATATATATATATAGTAAACAAAAGAGACAGCACTCCCCTTGATAAAGAGCCCTCTGTGGGTTTGAAACGTCGGATCTATGTGATTTTTTGACAATATAGCTTTTTGAAAACTTACCTTCTGAGTGCTTTCTCTGCTTTGCCTTTTGTCTGGATGGTAACGTATTATTTATTTATTATTTATTTATATATATATATATATCGTGACAAAGTATCTTCTTGCTCTGTACCTTTTGTCCAAGGATCAGCACTTTCACACAGCCTTCCAGGTAGAGGAGATAGTCTTCTGACACAGAGGTGAAAAGCTCGGCTTGTTTATTTTGCCATACAAATGCTACAGCAGATAACAGGAGTAAATCAAACAAACAAAACAAAAGTCTTTTTCTCAGCATAACACAGCTTTTCAGCACACCCTCCTCTTGAGAGTAAAAGAGCCCTGTCTTGCTCTGTTTAGAGCAACCTTTTAATCATCTCCCTGCTCAATCAGCTGCTCCAGTCCTGTGAAAGCTGGGAGAGCTAGAAGTCCCGGTCTGGATTCCCCTTGGTAAATCTCCAAACCGTGGAGTGGAGCAGAAACCCTGCACTAATTAAGGGCCGTAATATCCTCTTTTCTCTACTGTTCACTCATATCTGTGACATATCCTCCCCTACAGCTCAGACCTAGTGGGGTGAGCGACCATGCACACCAGTGAATGCATTCTTGACAAGCCATCTGCATTCCCCTGTCTACTGCCTGCCCTGTGTTCCACTGAGAATTTGTAGGGTTGCAGACTGAGAAACCAGCGTGTCACTCTGCTATTTTTCGCCCTATTCTGACTCATCCAGGTTAGGGGTGCGTGGTCATCACCAGCCTGAATTTACTGCCTAACAGGTAGTACTTAAGACTGTCTACTGCCCAATTTATTGCAAGACACTCTTTTTCAACTATGGAGTAGTTTCTTTAGTGTGGGTTAAGTTTTCTTCTTAGGTACAAGATAGGATGTTCTTCATTCTGGTTCTCTTGTGAGAGGACCGCACCAAGCCTACGTCCGATGCATCGGTTTGCAAAATAAATTCCCTAGCAAAATCGGGAGTTACTAACACTGGTTGGGCACATATGGCTTCTTTCAATGACCTGAATGCTTGTTCTAGTTCTGGGGACCATTTTACCATTACTGGAGCTCTTGCCTTTGTCAGATCAGTTAAACGACATGCAAGGGTAGCAAAGTTATAGATAAACCTCCGGTAATATCCAACTAGGCCAAGGAAAGTTCTCGCTTGTTTCTTGGTGACTGGCCGGGGCCAATTCCTGATGGCTTCCACTTTAGCCATTTGAGGTTTCACTAACCCTCTAACAATAGAATATCCTAAATATTTGGCTTCCTCTAAGCCAATTGTACACTTCCTTGGGTTAGCCGTTAACCCCGCAGAGTAAATCGAGTTTAACACTGCTTGTACTTTTGGAAGGTGGGATTCCCAATCTTCCGTATTTATCCCTGCATCGTCTAAATATGCAGCGGCATAAAATGTATGTGGCCTTAATATTCTGTCCATCATCCATTGAAAGGTGGCAGGAGCCCCATGTAGACAAAACGGCAACACCTTGTTTTGGAAAAGACCATCAGGAGTAGAAAAGGCAGTCTTTTCCATTGCCTACTCTTTGAGTGGAACCTGCCAGTAACCCTTGGTCAAATCTAGTGTGGTGAGGTAACGGGCTTTCTCAAGTCTCTCCACTAGCTCATCAGCCCTTGGCATGGGGTAGGAATCAAATTTTGAGATATCATTCAGCTTGCGATAATCGTTACAAAACCTTACAGTCCCATCAGGCTTTGGTACAAGCACAATAGGGCTGCTCCAGTCACTTTGTGACTCATCAATCACCCCAAGCTCTAGCACTTTCTTAACCTCTGCTCTAATGGCCTCTCTAAGAGCTGCAGGTATTCTATAAGGTTTAAGATTGACCCTTTTTTCCTGGTTCAGTTATAATGTCATGCCTAATAACCCTAGTCCTTCCTGGAACTGCGGAGAATACCCTTTTATTTAATTTAACAAATTCCATGACTTCCCGTGCCTGGTGTATAGACAGGGCCTTTGATATGTTCACTTCTGGATCTGGGTTTTTCCTAGCGGGGAAGGCAGTGGTTTCCACAGTAATTAGAACCTCCCTTTCTTTCCAGGGCTTGAGTAAGTTCACATGGTATATTTGTTCAGGCTTTCGTCTGCCTGGCTGCCTCACTTTATAATTTACCTCACCCATTTTTT
>WSYH01009662.1:0-25336 GCA_036426205.1 Ascaphus truei | reverse complement strand
TGTTAGGGTGAATAGGGAGAGGTATTAGCGGCGGGGTGTTAGGGTGTATAGGGAGAGGTATTAGCAGCGGGGTGTTAGGGTGTATAGGGAGAGGTATTAGCAGCGGGGTGTTAGGGTGTATAGGGGGAGGTATTAGCAGCAGGGTGTTAGGGTGTATAGGGAGAGGTATTAGCAGCGGGGTGTTAGGGTGTATAGGGGGAGGTATTAGCAGCGGGATGCATGGGGGGAGTAGTATTACTTGGGGTTCCCATTTGTATACCTGGTGCTGTATGGGGGAGTACTGACCCCCGGGGTCCCCACTGAGAAGAGTCTCACTGTTCATCTTGGTTTTCAGACAGGAGATGTAGCGGCTGCAGAAATCCTTACACAGCTCGTTCACTTTCTCCAACTCCAGCAGGTGAATCCGCAAAACCTGGATCGCTTTCACCATCTGACGGGAGAGAGGGGACAGTGTGACAGTGTGACACACACACAGAGACACACACATAGTGACACACAGAGACACACAGAGACACACAGCAAAACGAGAAGCACCCCATAACGTGATGTTGCCACCACGCCAGACAGTTGGATTGCTGGTGACTGGGTGATGTGCAGTGTTGAGCTTGCGCCAGATGTAACGCTTGGAATTTAGACCAAAATGTTCAATTGTTGTCTCATCTGACCACAACCCCTTTTCCACATCTTTGAGTAATGGCTTCTTTCTTGCGACCCGTCCATTCAGCCCAGCTTTGTGTAGGGATCGGCTTATTCTTGATGTGTAAACACGGACTTATCACCCAGTCAACACCATCCCAACTGTCAGCCATGGTGGTGGCAACGTCATGTTCTGGGGACGCTTCTCTTCAGCAGGGACTGGGACGCTCGTCAGGATGGAGGGGAGAATGGATGGTACCAAGTACTGGCGAATCCTGGATAAACCTGTTTGAGTTCAGCCAAGACTCTGACACTGGGGGGGAAAGTCACACTTCAGCAGGACAATGACCCGAAGCACAAAGCCAAAGTGGAGAATAAATGATTGTTCTGGAGTGGCCCAGTCACAGTCCTGACGTGAATCCAATGAAACATTTATGG
This sequence comes from Ascaphus truei, assembly GCA_036426205.1. Lineage (NCBI taxonomy): Eukaryota > Metazoa > Chordata > Amphibia > Anura > Ascaphidae > Ascaphus > Ascaphus truei. Next base: position 24,262 of record WSYH01009662.1, on the reverse strand, counting down.
CAAGATTTGAAGATTGCCGTCCATCGACGATCCGCAATAAACTTATCAGAACCGGGTCCATTTTTCCGTGAAGAACGGGCAGACATATTACCATCCTTCTGTGCAAAGCTACGAGAGACAGATCCAAAAACTCATAGCAGTCATTTCTGCAAAGGGGCTTCTACCGGGCGCTGGCCTAGGGGGCTGAATACTTATGCAGCCAGTACATTTCCTTTGCTGACATTTACTGTAACCTCCTCCTCATATAACAGCGCTCAGTGTAACCTCCCCCTCATATAACAGCGCTCAGTGTAACCTCCCCCTCATATAACAGCGCTCAGTGTACTCCCCCTCATATAACAGCGCTCAGTGTAACCTCCCCCTCATATAACAGCGCTCAGTGTAACCCCACCCCTCATATAACAGCATCAGTGTAACCTCCCCCTCATATAACAGCACTCAGTTGTAACATCCCCCCTCATTATAACAGCAACAGTGTAACCTCCCCCTCATATAAATAGCGCCCTCAGTGTAATCACTCTCAATAACAGCACTTCAGTGTAAACCTCCCACTATAACAGCATCAGTGTAACCCCCCCTCATTATAACAGCGCTCAGTTAACTCCCCCTAGTATAACAGCCACTCAGTGTAACCTCCCCTCAATATAACAGCGCTAGTTGAACCTCCTCATATAACAGCGCTCAGTGTAACCTCCCCCTCATATACAGCGCTCAGTGTAAACCCCCCCCTATCATATAACAGCGCAGTGTAACCTTCCCCCTCAATATAGACAGCACTCAGTGTAACCTCCCCCTCATATAACAGCACTCAGTGTAACCTCTCATATAACAGCGTTCAGTGTTAACCTTCCTCATATAACAGCGCTCAGTGTAACCTCCTCCTTAATATAACAGCGCTCAGTGTAACCCCTCCTTCATTTAACAGCGCTCCAGTGTAACCCCCTCCTCATATAACACGCGCTCAGTGTAACCCCCTCCTCATATAACAGCGTTCAGTGTAACCTCCTCCACATATAACAGCGCTCAGTGTAACCTCCTCATATAACAGCGCATCAATATACTGCAAGTACGGATATAGGATAATGTATGTCGACTAAATGTGTCATTGCTTAAACATTGATGTATGCATGTCATTTTCAAATCTCTCCTGCTATGTAACAAGGACTAATTGTAGTAAAGTATAAATGTAATACAATAAATAACTGTTATGTCAAAAACGAATCTTGTTATAGTTCTTACTAGGAATCTATCCAATGAATTTTTTACAAGCAGGGGCGAGTGCTACGGTGGCGAGTAGATTTTTGGTTCGGTAAGTAGATTTTGGGTGATTTGTCAAGCCCTGTATATATATATATATCTATATATATAAATATAGACTAGCTGATATACCCGGCGTTTAGAATTTCCGCTTCACTCGTCTCGCGCTCAACCACTATCTACGCCCCCCCCCTCTCCTCCAATTGCCTCTTTCTTTCCCCCCCTCTCCGATTTGCCCCCTGACACAGCAATCTGGACCCCCCTGCACATGAATGCGGGGCCTTCAGCGTTCACAGCTCGGCCACCCCCCCTTCACTCCTCCATTCCCCCCCTTCACAGCTCTGACCCCCCCCCTTTACATTGTTGATTCCCCCCCCCCACCCTCGACAGGTCTGCCCCCACCGTTAACAGTTCAGTACCCCCCCGTTCACAGCTCTGTTTCCCCCCCCTTCACAGCTCCTGCCCGCCCCTTCACATATCCAATTCCCCTTCCCCCTTCAGAGTTCAGTGAGTGGGTGGGTGAGTGGGTTAGTGAGTGGGTGGGGGGGTAGTGTCTTGAGTGACATTTAGTGGGCGGGTGAGTGGGTGGGTGACTGGGTAGGTGGGTTAGTGAGTGGGTGGGTGACTGGGTGGGTTATCTCAACCCCCTGCATGTCTTCCCCCACCTGTATCCCCCCCCTCTGTCCCCCACGGGTGGACGCATGCGCCGGCGGAGGCTGCGGAGGGGAGGCAGAGGAGGTGAGGCAGTGGTGCGGGTGTGATGCAGGCAGCTGGAGGGGAGGCGGCAGGGTGGCGGTGAAGCGGGGGTCCGGTGGTATGAGTGTGGTGTTGGTGTGCGAGTGTAATAGTGGGTTAGAGCGCACTAGCCAATGAGAGCCGTGGGGGGGGCGGGACACACGGGAGGGCAAGACACACGGGCCAATGAGAGCCGTGGGAGGGCGGGCGGACCAACGGCCCAATCAAATTGTTTACAGGGACGCACAAACAACACTTTGAGTTTTATATACAGTAGGGCCCCGCTTTACAGCGTTCCGTTCATACAGCGTTTCCCAATGTATACCCATATTCATTAGGTTTGGCGCTTGTTCCGTTTTTCCGGCGATTTTCAGCATGACGCGCTCAGCAGCTGAGTATCCGGCTGTCACAAAGCAACAGTTTTAGCTCGTGCGCAACACCTTGTCAGGTGCCATTTGTCAGCGAAACAGACGGGTTACAGCTCTGCATCTCTGTTTTCAAGAGGTACAATACAGTACAGTAGGGCCCCGCTTTACGGCGATTTCCACTTTACGGCGGCGTCCTGGAACGGAACCCGCCATATGTGCGGGGCCCTACTGTATATAGATATATATATAAAAAATGAATAGACGATACCGTTCTGTGGCTAACGAAATGCTTTCATTTGTGCGAGCTTTCGAGATACACTGATCTCTTCTTCCGGCGATGGTACAATGAATAAAGCAAGAGAGGTTAAACTTAAAACCAGTGCATATACTGTAGGAATGTTATCTGTGACTGAAACCCAACACCCCCCCCCCCCTCTGTGTAGTATACGATTTATGACTTGAGGTGTTAAATAGTCCCTAAATGTTAGTGATGTGAGTGTGTGTGTATGTTTGTATGTATGGCAATATAAATTGGTAAAGAGCCCACAGTGTATACAGCGCTTTACAAAAGGTGTGTGTGGAGTGGGAGTGTATATCAATGGTGTGGGTAGGTGAGGAAATGTAAGAGGCTGTAGCATTACTAAAAGTGTGTGTAGATACTATGTGCTCCCGATTGGTATATAGGGCTGGAATGACAGAGTATTAGTATGTGTAAGAGACAGCTGTGTGTGCATATATTTATAGCACAGTGTGTATGGACATGGCCTTTAGCACTCATGGGAAGAGAGTTCATACTCATAAAACTGCGGCCTCGGTTTAGGCCATCGCTAAGTGTCAGTTTGTCATGGGAGAGGGGATTTGGCCAGGGATTAAAGGGGTTACACGCCATTTGGCCACCCCCTACTCTCACCTGGGAAGCAAGGGGTTAACTGGACTGTGGTCCAGTAATGTGTTTTTACCTCGCTTCAGCCATCCTAATGTATATTACCCTGTAAAAATGTATTGTTTCTGTTCCAGTGTTTGCACCAACACATACACTGGGATTGATGCGGGAGGCTTAAGGGGTTAATGAGATACAGTTTTAGGAAAATACAAATATGTGTGGTGTCTTTTCAGAAATATCTGGGCTTCAAAAGGCTTGATTGAAGTTGGGTGTGAAAAGTACAGAGGGGGTTAGTGTATGTTAATACCTAAGTTGCAGGCCAAGGGTATATTGCTGGTAGAGACAGCTAGGACCCAGGTCTGGAGCATTGGGTGTGAAATATAGCACCTGTGGCAAATGTTCTCTACACCGGAGGCCCAGCTTCAAAGGATTTCTTGACAAGGGGTTTTATGGGGGCCAGGGGTGCGGTACAGAAGGAGATATCAGAATGAGTGACCTTATTAAATATAAGAATATTATGAGATGTCCTCGGCTGAACGTGCTAAAAACTACATGTGTGTATTCGTGGGACCGATTCGCACATAATGATCACAGACACATGATGTCTAGCAGGTACTAAGAGACAGATATTAATATCTCTCTTAATTTTAGTATTACACGGTAATATTTAGTCTCATTGGGAGCGTCATGCGTGCCGGAATATATTAATATGGCTCGTGTGCCAGTAAGTATTACTGAACTGAAGTTATGAAGTTATTTAGATAGGAAAAGCAGTTTTTAAACGTCCTTGGGTGGGAGGAATTTTACTCTGGGGAAAACTGTCAACCTCACCACTGATTTATGAGAGGGGCTGGGTTTAGGTTGTGTTCAATGGGAAATAATTTTATATAAACAAGGCTCAGTGATTTGAAAATAATATTGGTGAACACTATAGCTCAGCACAAACAATATACAAATGTGTAAATACAATAGGTGAAAATTAAGCTTACTGCTAAGTGAAAGCTGCCAAGGGGTCTCTGCCTAACAAATTTCTCACATGGCTATGGCTATGGTCTTTGTGCTTTTCATGATGGTTACATCTGAACCTGTGTTATGGAAGAAATTGCCAATCCTGTATCCTGATGGCTTTCTTGTCCAAATCCCTTAAGTAAGTGTCTATATTTTGCCTGTTATTTGTATATCTTGTGTGTTCACCTTTTTCAAGGAATAAATTATATTTTATCATATCTAGTCGTGTTCAGTTCAACCCAGGTATTTTGGTGTATAATATAGGCCTCTCACAAGTTCCCGTGACACAGTTGCATAAACTTTATTCATGCAACGTCTCTCTTTCGGTGTTCTAAGATTACCTGTGAGTATGGCCACATTCAGAACGTTCACCTTGTGGCCAGAGTCAGAGAAATGTTCACCAACAGGATCGTCTCTTGTTCCGCATGTGATGCTGTGGCGATGCAGACCGTCTCTTGTTCCGCATGTGATGCTGTGGCGATGCGGACTGTCTCTTGTTCCGCGTGTGATGCTGTTGCGATGCAGACCGTCTCTTGTTCTACGTGTGATGCTGTGGCGATGCAGGTTCATTCTCTTGTTTAGCCCCTGTCCCGTCTCCCATATGTAGTAGCAGCCCCCTGGGCATTTCATGCACATGATGAGGTACACGACATTGCTGGAGGAACAGGTGAACCTTCCTCTGATTTTGTACTCCAGATTCCTGTTTGGTATTTGCATTGTGCCCGCTGTGTGGAGCATTGCGCAGGTTTTGCATCTTGCGTCCTGGCATGGTCTTGTCCCACATTCAGTTGTACTGTTGAATACATTAGACTGTTGAATAATTAGACTGTAAGCTCCTCGGGGCAGGGACTCCTCTTCCTTAATGTTACTTTTATGTCTAAAGCACTTATTCCCATGATCTGTTATTTATATTATCTGTTATTTATTTGATTACCACGTGTATTACTACTGTGAAGCGCTATGTACATTAAAGCGCTATATAAATAAAGACATACAATACAATACTTTACTCCTCACCATCTCTTTTTCTTTTCTTGAGATTATGAGGTTGTCTGTATGATAATAAGGGTGTTTCAGAGAAGACCTGTTGCAGTCTTGTATCTTCCTGGAGGATGGGTTGTAGTTCCCTGGCGATCTTGGGTAGGGCTTTTAGGTGTGGGTTATATGTGACCACCAAAGGTACCCTGTCGCTTGTCTCTTTCTGTCTGTATTCAAGGAGATCACTTCTTGGTATTCTGGTGGCTTTGTGGATTTGCTGGTCTACAATTCTGTGGTTATATCCACGGTTTATGAAATCCAATCTCAAGGCTGTTATCCACTGGCCTCTGTCGGAGCATATCCAGTTGTATGGTATCGCTTGACTGTATATGGTTGCATGCTTAGTGTGTGTTGGGTGGAAGCTGTTGTCCCTCAAATAGCTGTCTCTGTCTGTAGGTTTGCGGTGTCTAGGAAGTATACTTCGTCAGGGGAATGGGTGAGTTTGAGGTTGATGGTCGGGTGGAACGTATTGAAGTTCTCATGTGTAAGGAATCCTTTCCTGGGTTTTGCTGGAGCTCACCCTTGCAGAGTTGATGAGCTCTCAGACAGACCTCTCCTTGGATTTGCTAGCACTATCACATGTGCTTGCAATCACTGCAGCTCTGTTTCTCTGCTCTGTCATTGGACGAATTCCCACACACCACTGTCTATGGATTGGCTTCCTGCCCTTCTTATACTGGGTTTTCCCAGTTCCTCATTGCTGAGCATAAACCAAGATTCACTTGGATGTAAATGTGTTTGCCACAAGCTATATTGCCTTAGCCTTGCTCCTGAGACCTGCTGCATTCACCTCAGGCAGAGGTCTGCTATTTGGTTCCTGTACTGAAGCACTGGATCCCCAGTGCTAGTCTTGCCTTGTTCCTGAGACCTGCTGCATTCACCCCAGGGAGGTCTGCTATCTGGTTCCTGTGCTGAAGTGCTGAATCCCCAGTGCCAGCCTTACCTTGTTCCTGAGACCTGCTGCCTTCACCCCAGGTAGGTCTGCTATCTGGTTCCTGTGCTGAAGCGCTGGATCCCCAGTGCCAGCCTTACTTTGTTCCAGAGACCTGCATTCTCCCCTTGCGGAGATCATGGGCCCCAGAGGCCATTCCCGCACTTCAGCTACTATACTGAAGCGGTATGCCCCATACTTCCTGTTGCCGAACTCCAGCCTGGACATCGACAACCCTACGGTCTCCAACCCTGACCCTGGCTTCTCTAATCCTGACCCTGCTATGATTGACTACGGACTGCGCAATCCTGAACCGGCTTTGTGGTCTAAGGTCGGAGTATACACATCCCCACCTCAGCCCCGCGGTCTGGTCCCGGTTTGTGGCGAGCACGTCCGTTACATCATGGAACTATAGGAGGTCCTGTTCACCAGAGGTCCAAATCAGGATCGATGTAGCAAAGGTATGTAAGGGGTTTCAAGTGACAGGTGGAAAGTCACTTTCCAGTTTTGCACAGAACAGATTGGCATACTGTGGCGCCATTCGAGTGCCCATAGCGGTCCCGGTTGTCTGGAGGTATGTGTCATTTCCAAATGTGAAGTAGTTATGGGTCAGAATAAATTCGATGCATTTAGTCTCTGTCTCTTTGAGTGGCTCCTGCGGTCCCAAAAAGTATCTGCAGGCTGAAATCCCATCTGTGTGGGGGATGCTAGTGTAAAATGACTCTACATTCATTGTTGCTAGTGGTGTTCCTGTTGAAGAAGACTTAGAACTATGCAACTAATTTTGACAGATTTATTATAAATCATTCTTCCTGGTAATGTACAGGTTATTAAGAATTTATATTAGTGTTAGGTACCCTTGAGATGTGGTCTGACGTGTAGGGGCTCAAGGGCTTACAAAGAGTTAAACTAAAAGACCATTTTATTCAAAAGATATATATATATATATATATATATATATATTTAGGTACTGTACCGTGTATAGGTGTCATTGGATGTTCTGTCTCTGGTTTTAAATATATATTGCCATGCTCAGTAGCACTCCTCTGTGACACTTATATATATTGTGGTTATTTTGGGGTTCAATATAAGCTTGTAGGTGTCCTGTGTGTTTTAAGGTGGGTCTTAAAGGTGGATAGAGAGGGTGCTAGTCGGGTATTGAGGGGAAGGGCATTCTAGACGTGCGGGGCAGTCAGTGAGAAAGGTTTAAGGTGGGAGAGGGCTTTAGATACAAAGGGGGTAGAGAAGGTATCCTTGAGCAGAACACAAGAGTCAGGATGGTGCATAGCGAGAAATTAGGGTTGAGATGTAAGAAGGAGCAGAAGAGTGTAAAGCTTAAAAAGTGAGGAGGAGAATTGCATATGAGATGCAGGATTTGATCGGAAGCCAGGAAAGGGATTTCAGCAGGGGAGATGAGGAGACAGATTTAGGAAAGAGTAGTGATTCTGGGAGCAGTGTTTAGGATAGATTGTAGGGGAGACAGGTGAGAGGCAGGAAGGCCGGACAGCAGGAGGTTACAGTAATCGAGACGGCAGTGAATGAGGGCCTGAAAGGCGTATTTTGCCCCGATATTTAATTTCCCCTGCTTGCACCAGGAAGACTTCATTTGCCCCTTACATTTTCCCCTCGTAACCATACTGTGGTCCCTCACAGTGACATTCCACTTAAGAACAGTTTTCACTCATAGGCTCTTATTCTGAAAGGTGTGATAAGCTCTGATGACATCACAGGAAAAGCCCTATTAAAGTCAACAGGGCTTCTTATGCGATAGCACGTCATCTGCGCTTATCACACCTTACAGAATAAGGGCCATAGTCTCTTGGCTCTCCGAGACTGGAGAGTACCCGAGCTCTGGAAATAATCAGATGGAAAACCAAAATGTATTCTTTGTGATCTACTCATGAATTGTTCTTCTTACTCGCCGTTGACGGATACTGTAGCTGATCTACATTATTGTTCGAAGAGTCGCTGGTCCTCGTTGGTGTCGGAATCCCTTTCATGACCTCCAATAAAAGTCTCACTCTCTACCTCTGGTACTGTTGTCTGAGTTTCTGAATCATCAGGCTCAGCTAGATGTTCCCTTAGGCTAGCAGATTCCTCACTAGATGTGGTTGGTACAGCCCACCATAGCACCAGAATTAATGGCTCTGGAGTTGCTTCTGGAGGATTCTGACTCCCTCATTCTCTCTAGGCGGTGCCTGAATCTTACAGGGCCGCATTAGATTACGATGTAATGTGTACTCATGCCCTGATCCCTGCACTGGCCTAATCATGTACATCCCGGTATGCCGGGATTAGGCTGCATAATCACTATCTAAGCAGTAGATTCACCTTTAACTTTGCTTTGTATTTTTTTTTCGGTCTGCCCCTATCACCCTATCCCCTGGACGCAAAAGAACAGGACGTGGACGACCAATGCAGCGCTCCCCATGGGACAAAACTACCCCATGACAACAGCGAGCAGCTTCTTCATGAGCTAGATGTAGTCTTCCATGGTGATGTTTTACCCAGGTATCTGGACTAAATGAGGATTCTGGTGTAGGAGTCGACAGAACCATGTTTAGAGGAAGCTGGGCATTTCTTCCAAACAACAAATAAAAAGGTGTGTATTCTGCAGTACGATGAACAGTGTTGTTGTAGGCCCAGAGAAACTCTCAAATGTGTTCTGGCCAATCCCTTTATTTCGAGTCATCTAATGCTCTCAACATATTCAATAAAGCCTTTCATACACTCCATTGCCTTGGGGGTGGTATGTGGTTGTCCTGGACTGTTGAATGTGGTATAATTTGCATAATTCAGCTAACAGGATAAATTCAAGGTAGCCCCCTGATTGGAGTGGAAGCATATGCCTGCATCAACCTTTCCCAAAGAGCCTTCACTGTGGTTATAGTGGTCTGATCTTTAGTAGTACGACAGCATATTTTGTGACATGATCTGTAAGAACTAGAACATACTTCTCACCGGATCGTATTTCTTCTAGTGCTAATTAGTCCATGGTGACTAGGTGTAGTGGAATTTTAGTATGACTACTCGGTACTGGCGCCCGTTGTTCCTGCGCTTTGCTCGGTGTGCATCGGTTACATGTAGCACACACTCTTTCTACTTCCTCGTGTAGATTGGGATAATAAAAATAATGACGTATCGGCTCTAGGGTTTTCTCTTCCCCAAGGGGGCCACCTTTTTTATGTAACTCTGACACAACTCTGGTTACCTCTTGTAAGGATTGGCCTTCGGTCCCGCCCCCATGATGTGTCCCGTGACACCTCGGGCGACACGCCCCTCATTACAGGCAACGCGCAAGCGCCGCGCTACTTCTGCCAGGATCAGGCTTAAGCCCCGCCCCCGCGACACATCTCCCAAGGAGAAACTTCCTCGCGCACCGGCGTCGCGTCATCAGGGACACACAAGGGGTTAATTATATCTCTAATTTCCCCACACCTGCTGCACACTCTGCCCCTGCTTACCAGTGGACAGAATATGTCTAATGGCTCATCCCCCACAGCCTGGTGCAGCCCTGCTATTGGCTGCCACTTCCTTATATGCTCAGCCAGCCCTCCTCCAAGTTGGCAGATTAGTGTTGTAACCTGTGCTTGCCTCAAGATACCCGTTTACCTTGTCTTTGGATTCCTGCCTGCTGCTTTTTCGTTGTTTAAAAACCAGAGACAGAACATGAAACACAGACAGAGCTCAGTGAAACCTATACACGGTACAGTGTCTAAATATACATGTATAGATATTTATGAAATAAAATGGTCTTTTAGTTTATCATTTTGGCCAAAGTGTTGTAAGCCCCTGAGCCCCTACACGGCAGACCACATCTCAAGGGTCCTGTGGCAGGAAGGCCTGTAGCCGAGGTCAGGGAACAGTCCACACGTGTAGTTTCAGGATAAATGAAAACGTTCAGTGGCTTTATTTCTCCACAGCAACATAACATGCGGGTACACTGTCCCTTTAAAGAAATAAATCCTGCTCCACGTTGGGAGAAAAACTGACTAACACAGCAGACCTAACTAGCAGGCTGGCTGGCTAAACCATAACCAAACCTTAAGAGTCTTTTAAGCAGTCATGAAAACAAATGAAACAAATCTTACTTTGGCTGCAGTAAGTAGTGTGCTGTATCCGTCTGGCTAGCAGCACATATATCCATGTGCTCTGGTCTGAGAGAGCCAGCTATAGCTGGTAACAAGATCCTTATCTACCTTGCTGGCTCTCAGGTGTCAGCTTACATCATGATTAGCTAGCTTCCACCTGAGTTAACCCTTATGAGTGCTGGATGAAGCACTCAGACATATGTTTCCCAGGCATAACTGATAGGGGTTGACTTCACCCTGTCACATACCTTCCCTGTTTGTGTGTGGCTAGTGTCCCACACGGCTGAAGCCCGACCCTCCACTCCTTCTCTTGACAAAAAATCAGCATTTCCATGGTCTTTTCCAGGTCTATGCTGAATATCAAAAGAGAAGGGTTGGAGGGCCATATACCACCTGGTCAACCTTGGATTTGTGTCCTTCATGGTGTTCAACCACTTCAAGGGCGCATGGTCAGTGACCAGGGTGAAGTGTACTCCGGCGACAATGTCTCAAGGCCTCAATTGCCCATTTTACAGCGAGGCACTCCTTCTCAATAACGGAATACCTCACTTCCCTTGGGAACAGTTTTCGGCTGATAAACAGTATGGGGTGTTCAACACCATCAAATTGCTGAGACAGCACTGCTCCCAGTCCTACCTCTGAGGCATCCGTCTGGATGATGAAGGGCTCTTTAAAATCTGGGCTCTGAAGAGCGGGCCCTCTGACAGGCACTTTTTTAGCATGTCAAAGGCGTCTTGGCACTCCCAAGACCATTTAACTTGGGTCGGGGCACTCTTTTTTGTCAGATCTGTTAGGGGTGCAGATATTTCTGAAAAATTGGGGATAAACCGCCGGTAATACCCTGCTAACCCCAAAAGGGAGCGGACCTGTGTCTTTGTCTGTGGGGTGGGGACTTCCTTTATGGCGGCCACCTTGCTAGCTAGTGGCCTTACTATCCCTCCCCCAACGGCATAGCCCAAGTACTTTGTAGTGGATTTACCCAGGGCACATTATTTTGGATTTGCAGTGAGCCCTGCTTCTCTTAAGGACGTTAGGACTGCCCTTAACCTTTTTATATGAGACTGCCAGTGTCTGCTATAGATGACAATGTCATCCAAGTAGGCCGCGGCATATGCCCTATGGGGTCGTAGTACCTTGTCCATTAACCTTTGGAATGTGGCTGGAGCCCCATGTAATCCAAATGGCATAGTGACGAATTGGTATAACCCGAGAGGGGTGGCGAAGGCAGTCTTGCATTTGGATTCTTCCGCTAGAGGTATCTGCCAATATCCTTTTGTGAGATCTAGTGTAGAGATATACTCTGCTTTCCCAAGCGAGTCAAGCAATTCATCCACCCTAGGCATTGGATATGCATCAAATCTGGATACAGCATTTACCTTTCGCAGATCCACGCAAAACCTCACCTTCCCATCTGGTTTAGGGACCAACACGATAGGGCTACACCATTCGCTGTGGGACTCCTCGATCACGCCCAATTCCAACATGTCTATTATCTCCCTCTCTACCAGGTCTTTTCGGCCCTCTGGCAAGTTATAGGGACGGGACAGTACTTTTACGCCAGGTTCTGTCTCAATCCTATGGGACACTAAATTAGTCTGCCCTGGCAGCTCCGAAAACACATCTGGGAACTGGTCACATAATTCTAGTAGGTCTGACCTTTGTTCTGTTGTTAACTGCCCTCCCATGGGAACCTGATGGTCATTGTACGTACTACCCTTTGGAAGCTAGTGACCCAAATCCGTCTCTCCTTCCCGAGGGTGGATGAACAGCGATCTCATCGTTTTCCAGGGTTTCAGGAGGTTCATGTGGTAGATTTGTTTACCCTTCCTGGACCCTGGTTGAGAGATCTCATAGTTCACCTCCCCGGTGCGGCGGAGAACTTGGAAAGGACCCTGCCACTTCGCAAGGAGTTTACTCTCTGATGTCGGTAGTAGTAGCATCACTTGGTCCCCAGGTTGGAAGACCCTCAAGCGAGCATTTTGGTTGTACTGCCTCTCTTGACGTTCTTGGGCAGATTTGAGGTTTTCCTTAGCAAACCGACCTATCATGTCTAGGCGGTTTCTAAGGTCTATGACATACTGAAGGGTATTCTTGGAGGGGGAAGGCTCCTCCTCCCAGGATTCCTTCAGTAGGTCGAGAATACCCAGAGGTTGGCGTCCATATAGGAGCTCAAACGGGGAGAAGCCTGTGGATGATTGGGGAACTTCTCGTACCGCAAACAACAGGAAAGGGAGAAGTTCATCCCAAGCTCGCTTTTCAGTGTCCACAAACTTCCTAAGCATGGTTTTTAAAGTACGGTTAAACCTCTCTACCAATCCATCAGTCTGAGGATGGTAGACTGAGGTCCGGACGGATTTTACCTCCAATCACTTTAGGACATCCTGCATTAACTTTGCCATGAAATTTGTTCCCTGGTCAGTTAACATTACTTGAGGAAGTCCTACCCTAGAGAACAGTTCTAACAGCCTGTGAGCAACCTGTTTAGCAGTGGCTGATCTCAGAGGGAAGGCCTCAGGATATCTGGTGGCATAATCTACCACAACGAGTATAAATTTATGTCCCTTCGCAGAGGGTTCTAAAGGTCCGACCAGATCTACCCCAATTCTCTCGAATGGGACGGCTACCAAGGGCAGCGGAACCAAGGGAGCCGGCTTCTGTCCTTTTTGGCTAGTTAACTGGCATTCAGGACATGTCTCACATAGTTTCATGATGTCATTTCATGATGTCACCATGTTTGCCTGGCCAGTAAAACCGGGACGAGATGCGGTCCGTGGTTTTATCTCTGCCCAAATGACCACCCCATGGGAGAGTATGGGCTAGGGTGAACACCGTTTTAATCAACCCTTTAGGGACTAGCATCTGTCGAATGACCTCCCCTGTTTGTGTAACCTTATTCACACGATATAGAATGTCATTCAACAGTTCAAAATGTGGAAACACTTTTACACCCTGTTCATCCATTATCTTGTTGTTGACCTGTACCACCTTCTCATATTGTCTAGCCAGAGCTGGGTCCTCCCTCTGCCTCTGACGGAAGTCAGGAAGATCCAGGTCTGGCAAAATTCCCATATCTATCTGTTCCCCACCCTGGTCATCCCCGGCCATGACCTGCAGTCCTTTGGGCTGACTAATGTTACCAAGAGTCCCAGCCTTTCTTAACCAGTCCTCTTTTTCCGCACGTCTCTGTTTACGTGTCTTTGGGACATGGTGTCTACGGGGAAAAATCTCTGGGGAAAAAGGGAACAAGTCTCCGGGCTTCTCCGGTACCAGAGAAGTAGGCTCCGTAGGAGTAGGGGCCAACAATGTTTCGAGGTAGGGCCAGTCTCGGCCAAGTAGAACAGGAGCAGGTAGCAAGGGAGCAGCTCCCACTAGTAGGCTAGCCTCTTGATCCTGGATACGCAGTAGAACGTTCGCCGTCGGGTATCTCTTTGTATCCCCATGGATACACTCGATATTCCAAGGAGAGTCATAAGATAGTCTATTGCTTGGAATTAGGCCCTCTAGGATCAGGGTTTTTCCAGAGCCCGAGTCCAGCATGGCGTTTACTTTTGTCCCCTCCAGAGATGCTGGGACTAACCACGGATTGTGGTCCCCTCGGAGACAAGCTGTGGCAGTGGTTCTGCCATATGAACAGTCCATCTCATCATCTCCTGAATCCGCAACCTCGGTCGTCAGCGGAAGCTCTCGACGGGGCTCGGTGTTTGGACCTCTCCGCTGTTGGATGGGGTCCTCCCTTCTGGTTGGTGGGGTTATCCTCTCCACCGGGTGGGTGACAGGAGTCCAGGTTCTCGGGGAATACTGTGGGTGGCGGCCTCCCTTGTTGAGCCAGTGGCCGCTTGAGAGAAATGGTGAGGACACAAAACAGCACCACCTTCCTCCCAATCTTCCGATTATTCCGACCGTTCCTCCCACTACGTAGCCGACTCCCCTCTCGCATTCCCCACAGACTCTTCCTCTCTGTCGAGTACCAAACAACTCCGGACAAACCGACGTAGGGCGCAAATGAATAAAGCCTGTCCGTTGAGTTAGACCGAAAAAAAAATGAGATACCATATGCGTGGGGGAATAAGTCACTAGAAAGAAGCGGGATTAGAGACTATAGCCCCACACGCATCCTGACGAACTCTTCTCCACTCCCTTCCGTTTTGTACCCCCCCTCTTTTATCATGTGCTTTCCCACTCTTTACCCTATCTTCCGCCTCCTCCTCCACTCCCTCCACCGTGTTCTACCATACTTGCCTTCCGGCTTCCCTTATCCCGATTCAAGTCGGTACAGTAGCGGGCCGCCGGCCCGATGTAAAGCAACCGGCGTCGGTGCTATCGATAGCAATTTTCACCGAATCTCAATTACAACACACGAATCATGCCACCTTCTGTCGACAGCGCGCCGGCAAACTTCACAGCTGAAGGTGGGTTGGGATGGGGTGTGGAGTGAATGTTACACCATAGAAGAGCGATGCTCCCTTCATGTGCACGCCCCGCCTTTGTGCCTCGCTCCCCCTTCTCTCACCTCTCTTTACATACGTCCGACGTGTCCCCTTCTCCCCAGCATGCCCCGTAGTTATCCTTCGCTTCCTCGCAACTCCTCGTCCCCTTTCTTCCTATCATTATCCAAGCTTCTTGCAACATGTCTTTCACATATCTTGTTAACAAAATCTACACTCCTAATATTTTAGCCCATCGCACTCACCATGCTGTATTCGGTGAGCCACCCGTCTCCCACTCCTTTCCCCCCCTTACCCCGAATCAGTCCCGCTCCCTTCTACTCCCGCTTCTCTCTCCGTCCTTTCCTATAAACTCTTCTACCCCATTATAACCCGAGATCCTCCTTACTGTAGAGCCTTTTCTTTGCGCAGGTATGGTGTTGCGTAAATCGCGTACCTACGATCCGTCTCCCCCTACTCCGTCGACTCGCTCCCCTCCCCCCTTATACCCCGTACTATTTCCCACAGCCCGACATGCGTAGCTACACCCAATTCAATAACTTGTAGCTCTCAACCCCCCTCGGATATCAAGTAATACAACGATGCAGCATGGTCTGAATATATTGGTTGGTATGAGCAGCAGGGAATGAAAATGGATTGATCGGGATAAATCACCCAAAAACCCACACAGATGGTAGACCACCCTGCCGGTTGTTTGGACCCCAAACCACTCAACCCTGTACTTACCCCATTCATCCCCCGTCCCCTTTCGCCCCTCCCCCTTGCCTCGACCCTCGCTACGTTCGTTTTCCTCCACCCCTCCATTTCCTACTTTTTGTATTAATAATACCAGACCAATTAACGGTGGACTACAGGTACGCTGCTTCCCTGAGTCCCGTCTTATAGCTATTGATGCTGAGAGGCGTAGTGGTATCCATAATGGATATCTCCGAGTGCCTTTCCAGCCATGATGGGCGTCTCTGCGGATTTTGTACCAGGAACCCTCCGAGATGGGAAAGGTCTTCCGATCGGGTTGACTGGATCTCCCCGAGCTGGCGGGTTGTAGACCCCTCGTTGTCTGCTCTCCTGTCTCTAGCACAACCACCGGACAACTGGTGTTTGCACCGGCCGTTCCCAGCTATCCTGTTGGGTGTCGTCGCCCAGGAATTTTTCCACCAAACGGACCGCTGAATTCCAGGGAAAATCAGCGTGTCTTTTTACCCAGGAGCGGAGGAGGGGGCAGAATCTGTATGAACTGCTCGGCACAAACTGTTCAAGGATCTCTGCCTTGTCATGTTTTTTTTCCGGTTGTATCCACCTGGTACATAGATCCTACTAACGGTGGGCTACGAACGGGTCTGTCTCTGTTTGTATATTTTGACTGTCCGGAACCGCCGTCGGTAGGTCTCTGGAGTGAGGCTAGGCGATCCAGATAGCAGCCTTTAGTTTGCTGATAGTCCTGCCCTCGTCTGCTCTGGAAAGGCCTGGTAGGCTGCCTGAGCTTCCCCTATGAGGAGTGGAGCCAGAGTCGTTACCCAGCGATCAACTGTCCAGCCGTGGGCCGTGGCTACCCTTTCAAAAGTGAGGAGAAATGCCTCTGGGTCTTCGTTTGGCTTCATTTTATGCAGCATCACCGGTGGGTTATTTGGAATCCCTGGTCTGCCTGGGGCTAGGCCTTCGGCCAGCAATTGGAGTAGCTTTTCCTCTCGCCGGGCCTGTCGCTCATCTTGCTGGGCCTGTCGCTCAGATTGCTGGGCCTGTCGCTCAGCTTGTTTCTCTGCTAGCTGGAGCTGTTGCTCAAGGAACTGAGAAAAAATTGTCTCCATTTTTTTTCTTCCCGTCTGTGTGTGTGTGGCCCTTCAGATACAGGGCCCGTCCAACATCCCACTTCTGACACCACCTGTGGCAGGAAGGCCTGTAGCCGAGGTCAGGGAACAGTCCACACGTGTAGTTTAAGGATAAATGAAACCGTTCAGTGGCTTTATTTCTCCACAGCAACATAACATGCGGGTACACTGTCCCTTTAAGCAAATAAATCCTGCTCCACGTTGGGAGAAAACTGACTAACACAGCAGTCCTAGCTAGCAGGCTGGCTAAACCATACCCAAACCGTAAGAGTCTTTTTAAGCAGTCATGCAAACAAATGAAAGAAATCTTACTTTGGCTGCAGTAAGTAGTGTGCTGTATCCTTCTGGCTAGCAGCACATCTATCCATGTGCTCTCCTCTGACACAGGCAGCTACTGCTGGTAACAAGATCCTTATCTACCTTGCTGGCTCTCAGGTGTCAGCTTACATCATGATTAGCTAGCTTCCACCTGAGTTAACCCTTATGAGTGCTGGATGAAGCACTCAGACATATGTTTCCCAGGCATAACTGATAGGGGTTGACTTCACCCTGTCACAGGTCCCTAACACTAATATAGATTCTTACTAACCTGTGCATTACCAGGAAGAATGATTTAAAAAATTCTGTCAAAATTAGTTGCATAGTTCTAAGTCTGATTGAAGCTTTTATTAGCCTGTACATTACCAGGAAAAGCACTCTGTATTAGATTTGTCACAATCATACTGCAAGCAAGCAAGTTCCCCTGAGAGTGGGAGATGCTATGGAGTGAGCTTTTAACCATTTAAATGTGGGAGAGGGTGAGCTTCAACAAGATCCACCTTCCAATCAGCTAAGACCAGCTGAACAAGATTTGTAAAACATACAGGACACCTGCAAGCTCATATTGAACCCCCAAAATAACCACAATATATATAAGCATATAGGTGTCACAGAGTGGCTCTTCCTATCTTGTTGAAGCTCACCCCCTCCCACATTTAAATGGTTAAAGCTCACTCCATAGCATCTCCCACTCTCAGGGGAACTTGCTTGCTTGCAGTATGATTGTGACAAATCTAATACAGAGTGCTTTTCCTGGTAATGTACAGGTTAATAAAAGCTTCAGACTTAGAACTATGCAACTAATTTTGACAGATTTATTATAAATCATTCTTCCTGGTAATGCACAGGTTATTAAGAATCTATATTAGTGTTAGGGACCCTTGAGATGTGGTCTGCCGTGTAGTGGCTCAGGGGCTTACAACACTTTGGCCAAAATGTTAAACTATAAGACCATTTTATTTAATAGATATCTATACATATATATTTAGGCACTGCACCGTGTATAGGTTTCACTGGATGTGCACTGAGCTCTGTCTGTGTTTCATGTTCTGTCTCTGGTTTTAAATATATATCGCCATGCTCAGTAGCACTCCTCTGTGACACCTATATGCTTATATATATGTTGTGGTTATTTTGGGGGTTCAATATGAGCTTGCAGGTGTCCTGTATGTTTTGCTTTTTCGTTGTACCGGACCCTTGCTTATACTCTGACCTCTACCTTCTCTGACCCCTGGACCTCGGCTACGCACAAAGACTATTCTGACCTCAGAGGGATCTTTTTCCAGGGGATGACCACCCCCCCCCACCCCACTTTCCCCACAAAAACCCACACGAATGAGGGTGGGGTTATCCACGATCACAACCTCTGCAAATCTTCAGAAAGATATAAAGATCCCTCCAGTGGGAGAGGAGTCTTAGTGACAATAAATTGAGATACTAACTATGGCTAACTCCACCTTTGTAAAACTTATATTGTATTGTATTGTATGCCCTTATTTATATAGCGCCATTAATGTACATAGCGCTTCACAGCAGTAATACACGTGGTAATCAAATAAATAACAGATAATATAAATAACAGATCATGGGAATAAGTGCTTCAGACATAAAAGTAACATTAAGGAAGAGGAGTCCCTGCTCCGAGGAGCTTACAGTCTAATTGGTAGGTAGGGAGAGCGTACAGAAACAGTAGGAGGGAGTTCTGGTAAGTGCGTCTGCAGGGGGCCAAGCTTTATGTATCATGTGTTCAGAATATCCACAATGCTATTCATATGCTTCTTTAAGCAAGTGTGTCTTAAGGTGGGTCTTAAAGGTGGATAGAGAGGGTGCTAGTCGGGTACTGAGGGGAAGGGCATTCCAGAGGTATGGGGCAGTCAGTGAAAAAGGTTTAAGGCGGGAGAGGGCTTTAGATACAAAGGGGGTAGAAAGAAGATTTCCTTGAGAAGAACTGGCAAGGTAGGAGAAAGGAAGAGGCACACAAAATATAGTGGAATCAAATGATTTCCAAATGTATTAATGCATCAGAGCTAACATGTGGACCTTGAGAAGAACGCAAGAGTCTGGATGGTGCATAACGAGAAATTAGTGCTGAGATGTAAGGAGGAGCAGAAGAGTGTATGTGAGTAGAAGAATGGAGTGCGAGATGCGGGATTTGATCGGAAGCCAGGAGAAGGATTTCATGAGGGGAGACGCTGAGACAGATTTAGGAAAGAGTAGAGTGATTCTGGCAGCAGCATTTAGGATAGATTGTAGGGGAGACAGGTGAGAGGCAGGAAGGCCGGACAGCAGGAGGTTACAGTAATCAAGACGGGAGAGAATGAGGGCCTGAGTCAGAGTTTTAGCAGTCGAGCAACAGAGGAAAGGGCGTATCTTTGTTATATTGCGGAGGAAAAAGCGACAGGTTTTAGAAATGTTTTCAATGTGAGGGGCAAATGTGAGAGAGGAGTCGAGTGTGACCCCTAGGCAGCGTGCTTGGGCTACTGGGTGAATGATCGTAGTTCCAACAGTAATGTGGAAGGAGGTAGTAGGGCCAGGTTTGGGAGGAAGTATGAGGAGCTCTGTTTTACCCATGTTGAGTTTAAGGCGATGGAGGGCCATCCAGGATGATATAGCAGAGAGACATTCAGAAATCACAACTATATCACAATGTCAAAGGGCTACAGACTAGTAGGAAAAGGAGATTAGCGCTCCAGGAACTTAAAAGATAAAGAGAAGATATAGTCTTCCTCCAAGAGACTCATTTTGGTCTCAGCGATCCCCCTAACACATTCAGAAACATTTTTTCACAAGCATTCTATTCTTCGTTCAGCAGTATGAAAAGAGGGGTGGCAATCTTAATCAGGCAAGGTGTTCCCTTCAATGTAGAAAAATAGTCACAGATCCAGAAGGTGGGTACCTGGTAGTTCACGGATCCCTCTCAGGCTCAGCAGTCACCTTGGTAAACCTCTCCTCGCCAAATGAGAACCAGACAGACTTTCTGAAAACCGTACTCGAAACTATTGAACCCAAATTCCTGTCCTCCCTGATAGTAGGAGGAGACCTAAATATTGTTCTCAACCCTGAGATAGATCTTCTGCCCCAGGGCAGTCTCACTCTCTTAATATTCATAAAACAGCAAAACAATTCAGAGATATAAGGGACTTCTCACTGACAGACATATGGAGAGCACAACATCAGGATCAGAGAGATTACACCTTCCATTCTTCCCCTCATCAGATCTACTCTAGAATAGATTATCTCTTCGCAACCAAAAATATTCTCCAGGCCTCGTCGCATGCAGATATTGGTCCTATCACATTGTTGGACCACGCGCCAATTTATCTCAGGCTCACCCTCCCCTTTGTCAAAAATTATTCTTTTTGTTGGAGATTGAACAACTCCCTTCTGAATCACCCTTAAATAGAAAGCAGAATTAAACAAGCATTAAAATAATTTGTCAATATTAACAGGGACTAGGCTTCCTCCCCGGCAATGCTCTGGGAAGCCCATAAGGCCACAATCAGGGGAGATTTTATTTCCATTGCATCCCACAAGAAAAAATCCAAACTAAAAATATACAAAAAAAACTGCCATGGTTACAGCAACATAATCCGCAACGTGATTGGACTGATAAAGAACCCATCAAATGAAGTCCCCTTTGCATCGGTACTTGCTTAAACCCTACTCAACAGATCTGCAGCCTAATTACTCCTAAGGAGGATAAGTGTGTTCTATCCGAAGTCTATGCTGAATTCAAGGATGTATTTGATAAGGTACGATCCGAAGTTCTCCCCCCTCATCGCCCTTTCGACTGCCCTATTGATCTCTTGCCAGGTTCCGTCTTACCCAGAGGTAAATCTTACCCCCTGTCTCTGCCTGAAACGAAAGCAATGTCGGAGTATATCCAGGAAAATGTAAAGAAAGGTTTCATTCTCAATTCCTCATCCCCAGCCGGAGCAGAGTTTTTCTTCGTTAAGAAAAAGGACGGTTCTCTTCGCCCTTGCATAGACTATAGGGAGTTAAACAAGATCCCCGTAAAGAACCGCTACCCGCTCCCCCTTATCTCCGAGCTTTTTGATCGCCTCCAAGGAGCCACCATCTTTTCTAAATTAGATTTGCATGGTGCTTAAATTCTAGTACGGATAAGACAGGGTGACGAGTGGAAGACGGCCTTTAATACCAGAGATGGCCCACGAGTATTTAGTCATGCCCTTTGGCCTGTGTAATGCCCCGGCCGTCTTTCAAGAATTTGTTAATGAGATTTTCCGGGAACTCCTGAACCTTTTTGTTATCGTCTACATTGATGACATTCTAATCTTTTCTAAATCTCTCTCTGAACATATTTATTTATTTATTTATCAAATATTTTACCATGAAGTAATACATTGAGAGTTACCTCTCGTTTTCAAGTATATCAAACACACTAAACTGGTCTTATCTCGCCTTCGTGAAAATCACCTTTACGCCAAATTGGAGAAATGCCAGTTTCATCAGACTTCTACCACATTTCTAGGATACATTATCTCGGACTCTGGTTTTGCTATGGATCCTGCCAAGCTTAAGGCAGTTCTGGACTGGTCACAACCTACTTCTCTCAAAGCAATCCAGCGTTTTTTAGGATTCGAGAACTACTATCGTAGATTCATTCGAAATTTCTACACCACGGTAGTCCCGATTACAGCCTTAACCAAGAAAAGGGCAGACGCTGCTTCCTGGCCACCCGCTGCGGTCCAGATGTTTGATCTTCTCAAAAAGACTTTAATCTCTGCACCCATCTTAGTCCATCCTGACCCCAAACTTCACTATCCTAGGTGAATTCCTCTGAATTGAACCAGGCCATACAGAACAGAGATATTACTGCAGCTCGGGTAAGATTGGAATAGTTCGCAGCTCATATAGAAGAAATTTAGTTATTCCAGCACTTCAAGAAATAATGACTGAAGCTTGCGCCTGTACTAGTGGCATTCAGTCCCAAAACAGTCCAGGAAATCCCTCTGGATACAGCAATCTTGATAGGACAGCTCTGCTCCCTTAGCAGTCTATAGAACGCCGATTCCTTGAAGACAAGCCCCGCATCCCGCAGGCTTGTTCAGTTTTAGGGAAAGTCTCTTCCTGGGTGTGAGTCCCAGCTGGTCCCTACAGCCCTGCTTCCTGCAGTCCTAGGGGATAGACCAACCAGTATCCTCTTCCTGCCTTTAAAGCCCTGTTCATTCAGGTCTGATTAATTAGCTCTACCTGCATCTAGCCTCTCCAGGGAAGGTTAACTGCCTGCATGCTGGAGCATACACACTGTAAGCTCTTTCTAACCTGTGCAAACAGTGACTCCGTCACCGTAGGTTTTGGAGTTCGGGTGCTGGAGCTACCAGTAATACCTTAATTCTACCTGGCGAACGGGCATGATTTGCCGGTACGTGTGTAGAATTACACCGCGCCTGTCCAGCATCCCCCAGACTCCTGCTTTTCGCGTCCCGATATCTCAATCCTATTTCCCTCACAGTCATGAGTCTCCCCAAGGTCCCCCATGAATTAAAATATGTTTTCCAATGTTTGATACATTTATTATAAGGCTCTAGTCTATGCTATTAATAAGCATACTTACTTACTAACTGCATATACTACATGTTATTACTCTGTCCTACTCACTGCACTATACTACGTTATTACTCGGTCCAGCTTCTTCTACTCACAGCACTATACTACATTATTACTCTGTCCCACTTCTTCCTACTCACTGCACTATACGACACGTTATTACTCTGTCCCACTTCTTCCTACTCACTGCACTATGCTACACGTTATTACTCTGTCCCACTTCTTCCTACTCACTGCACTATACTACATGTTATTACTCTGTCCTACTCACTGCACTATACTACGTTATTACTCTGACCCACTTCTTTCTACTCACAGCACTATACTACATTATTACTCTGTCCCACTTCTTCCTACTCACTGCACTATGCTACACGTTATTACTCTGTCCCACTTCTTCCTACTCACTGCACTATACTACACGTTATTACTCTGTCCCACTTCTTCCTACTCACTGCACTATACTACACGTTATTACTCTATCCCACTTCTTCCTACTCACTGCACTATACTACACGTTATTACTCTGTCCCACTTCTTCCTACTCACTGCACTATATTTTCTCTTTCCTATTTCTCTCTCAGTTTCTAACGGCTTTTCATTTAAACTGACCCTAACTGTCCTGGCACAAGCTGTTTATAAAAAGCATGTTTATAATCCTCCCTGCCCCGGGTGTCAATGCCCCTTACAGCTGCTTAGGGGGCAGTAGAAGGAGGAACGACCGGATGGCAGTCTGTGTGGGGCAGGCAGGGCCAGGGAGGATGGCAGTCTGTGTGGGGCAGGCAGGGGCAGGGAGGATGGCAGTCTGTGTGGGGCAGGCAGGGCCAGGGAGGATGGCAGTCTGTGTGGGGCCAGCAGGGGCCAGGGAGGATGGCAGTCTGTGTGGGGCAGGCAGGGCCAGGGAGGATGGCAGTCTGTGTGGGGCAGGCAGGGCCAGGGAGGATTTATTTATTTTATTTATTTATAAAATGTTTTACCAGGAAGTAATACAGTGAGAGTTACCTCTCGTTTTCAAGTATGTCCTGGGCACAGAGTAAAACAAATAATACATGGTTACAAATACAGTTACATAATGAGCAGGGTATACATTATATACAAGACATTGCGTGCACAGTTACAGATAATATATATTGTGGGCGTATGTAACAGTTACAGACCAGATTAAAGTGTGAGGCAGCCTTAGATTTGAAAGAACTTAAGCTGGTGGTGGATGTGAGAGTCTCTGGTAGGTTGTTCCAGTTTTGGGGTGCACGGTAAGAGAAGGAGGAACGGTCGGATACTTTGTTGTGCCTTGGACCATGAACAGTCTTTTGGAGTCTGATCTCAGGTGATAGGTGCTGCATGTGGTAGGGGTGAGGAGCTTGTTCAGGTAGCTGGGTAGCTTGCCCATGAAGAATTTGAAGGCAAGACAGGAAAGGTGAACTTTGCGCCTAGACTCGAGTGATGATCAATCTAGTTCTTTGAGCATTTCGCAGTGATGTGTGTTGTAGTTGCACTCACACACAGAGCGAGACTCACACACAGACGTACACACAGAGCGAGACAGTCACAGACTCACACACAGAGCGAGACTCACACACAGACGTACACACAGAGCGAGACAGTCACAGACTCACACACAGAGCGAGACTCACACACAGAGCGAGACTCACACACAGAGCGAGACAGTCACAGACGCACACACAGAGCGAGACAGTCACAGACACACACACACACCCAGAGTGAGACGCACACACAGAGCGAGACACACACACACACACACACAGGAGGCACACTCAGAGTGAGACAGTC